>VMKM01001402.1:0-144958 GCA_008360985.2 Macquaria ambigua
TTGTTTCTTCTGCCCCCAAGTGACCAAAATGAGATATTGCAGGTTCAAATTATTTCAACACCTAAAGCAAAACTATATTTAAAAACACATTTAAAAAAAACTGTATTAACAAAAGAGAAATGTTTAAGTTATTTTTAATTGTTTTGTTTTATTGTTTTTCTGCTGACCTACAAACCAATACCAGTATCTCTGTGATAACCTTATATCAGGCAATAATATCAGCATGCTAATGTGCTAATGACAGAGTTTACTCCTTTGGCAGAAGAACAGGTTTCTTTCCAAATAAACTTTTTTTATTTAAAAATAAATCTTTATGAATATATCCAAGAGATCTTCCCACTATAGATGGGTTAAGTCACCATGGCCTCAGAACTGCTAACCCTACAGTATAATCTCCCATGCTATAATGAACTCGTTAGCACAGGAGTCAGATTAGATCAGAGTCTTTATGTCTCAAGAACTAAAGGCTAAATTTCCAGAGGCTTTTATATCCCGAAAAAAAACATAAAATTCTGGCAGAATCACAAAAATCATTGTTTTTGTTTTGACATGTCACACAAGTAAATAGATAGTAAATACTAATAGAAAATAATGCCTGTCAGCAGCTTCAATACAAAAAGGTCTGTTTTGAACATATTCCAGCTCTTGTCTGAAAAATATTTTGATGTCATTTTTTGATTGATTTGACTGCCAGAACATGTAAAGGTGATTGTTTGCTAGCAACAAGAGCTCCACTGTCAGCACTGACTGATAATTAAAGATACTCTGTAGTATGCTTTAAGAAACAAATCCAAGGTGATATTTAGCTTTTCTTTGACATTTCCAGCTCCCTCAACATTCAGATCTCAATGACTCAAACTAGAGCCTGTATCCATAATTAGCTGTCTGGGGAGCATGTATTCATCTCATGTACGCAGACTAATTTAACTCTTTGCTGAGAGAAATAAGAGCAGCCAGAAATATGGACGTCTTTAATGGATGATATGCTCATGCAGATATGCTTGTCAGAACTATTATCTAACAGCTGACAATCCATGTAACTGATAAATCTCAAGATTCATGTCTTGCCTTGATTTTGGTGACACCTGTCATGATAAGTGGTCACTCCATATCCTATCTCATTTCGGGAGTGCTTTTCATCTTTGAAAGGCAACATGACGTGGTCTGTGATCAGGCTCGCTTAGTATGGAAGACCAGCTGTTCACATCTGGCTGCTCCATGACGGAATCAAATCAATCAGTTTTCAGAATGGAAACCCCGGTGTCACATACGTTGCCACTGTGTGACGGGCAAATGAGAAGAGTTGGTGTGTTAAGGAGTGTGAAACATGTCCAGTTCTCTTGGTGGATTTGAACCTTTCTTTACTTAATTTGACTTCTGAGAATAATTGAGGACTTAGAGGATAATAGCTTGCCCCATGCATGGCACGTTGAATATGTTCATGGGGGAGTTTATCACTGAAAAAGGAAAAAGAAACCTCAAATTAGCGAACACTTCCAAAAGAAATTATATGACTGTATAATGCAGCATTAAAACATCATGCAGTTTTGCTGACGGGGTTTAAAATTTGCTAGTTTCGGTCAGTATCGTGATGAGTCATTCAAAGTTTCATTGGGTGTGAACATGAAGTATTTCATAGGATTATTTAATGTGGACAAAACAGTCATGACTCTGTTTCATAGATCTTTTATTGAATCAATTTTAGCTTTTGTCTTGATCTGCTGGTTTGGGAACCTAAAGGTGAGGGGTAAGACAAAGCTACAGAGAGTGGTGAACACCTGCTCTAAGATTACAGGGGTATCCCAGCTCAGTCTCTCTGCTCTGTGTAACGGGAACCTGGTTAGAAAAAGGCCACCTCCATCCTGGCCGACCCATCCCACCCCTTGCACGATTACGTTAGCTTGCTAGCTACCTTCTGACTGACTGTTTAGCTACAGACATACAAACATGGCTGTGTGTGAGAACTGCAATCTGGCTTACTCATGACTGGAGGGTAACATCCACCGGCTGGAGAATAAAATCTGGGAAAAGGAAAAATTGATCGACAGTTTTCTGTCGGTCGCTTTGGCCCAGTCCAGGCACATCTCGCACATGCAGGCATCCCTTGCCCTGTCGCCCTCCTCCCGGGTGTCTCAGGCCGCGGCCTCGGACTCTGCCGCCACTCTTCCATGGCTGTAATCGACCAGTGCCGGAGCCGGGGCCGTACCTGGTGCCAAGGTGAAGAGCCCGGTTGCTGTGGAGAGTGGACTGTCCGACGTGAGCGAGGCTGATGTGGTGGTGTCGAGTGTCACCACTGCTGTGGGAGCCGTGGAGCCGTGTGCTGTCGTTCCGTCGGTGGTGGTCCCGGCTCAGCTGGGTGCTGAGTGGGCTCGAAAGGGAGCTAGACCCAGGGCCCCAGTTCTTACCTCCACACCTAATCGGACCAACCTTCGGACGCTACCATCCTGGTCCGAGGTGGTTCGCGGCGGCAGAAGCTGCTCAGGTGCAGCCACATCACGGCTGCGCCAAACGACACAGCTCTTCAACAGTCTGAGTTAACCATCTTTTTAACGTCCTAAAGCACTGTGGAAAGTCTGTTTTTATCTCAGGGCCCATTCCCACAGTAGGCCGTGGTACTGGTCGCTTTAGCAGACTCCTAAGTCTTCATACCGCTTCAGTCCGCTTGTAGGGCTCGTGATATGGGTTTTATTGACAATTTTAATCTATTTTGGGGCCGTTCCTCTCTTTTTAAAAGAGATGGAATTCACCCAAACAAACTGGGCTCACGAATGCTAGCCGCTAATTTACAGCATGCGGTGCAGTCTGGCTGTTTACACTCCACAGACACAACCCGGAATCTCCCTATTCTTCTCCGGTATCATCTCAGGCCACTGTTTCCAGCGCTAGCCCCCCCTTCTGTCTTCCCCTGGCATTACCACCTCCAGCGGTTCATCTTCCTATTCAGACTGTTGTTACAGATAGGGCCTCCCCCCCGTGAGAAGCTCCGCTGTGCGCGGCAGATACCTGCGCCCCTTGGCTCGGGCCTCTGCTGTTGATAGCAGTGGGTCTGTGCCCCTTAGGATTGGCGTTGATAAATGCCCGCTCAATTGCAAATAAGTCCTTCATATTTAACGATTTATTCATCTCCAAAGGCTTGGATTTCTTGTTTCTCACTGAGACCTGGCAGAGGAGCATGGAATACGGCCCCCTAATCGAACTGTGCCCGCCGGATTGTACTTTTATCAGCACTCCCAGATCCTCGGGCCGGGGTGGAGGACTTGCAGTGGTTTTGAAGAACTCCTTCCCAAGTCGGATGGTGCGCACTGGGGTTTTCTCCTCGTTTGAATTGCAGGTGACCAAAGCTGGTCATTTAAATCTGTTTTATTGTTTTTTAATTTACCGACCCCCTGGTTTTAATAGCTCTTTTATTTCTGAATTCAGTGATTTTTTTATCATCCATCATTAGCTTCGACAGAGTTATTATGGTTGGTGATTTTAATATTCATGTTGACGATGTTTCCTGCAGCTTTGCTGCTGATTTTCTTAATGTCACTAAGTCCTTTAATTTTATTCAACACGTCTGGTCCCACACACATCAGGGGTCATACCTTGGACCTCGTTTTTACGCTTGGTTTAAATATTGATTCAATTTGCTCCGAGGAGCTGTGTGTCACTGATCATGATTGTGTTTTATTTAACCTGTCTTTTATTTTAGATGCTCTGCCCAGTAAACGTGTGTATAGCTCTCGCATCTTAAATCACCTCTCCGCTGAGAAGTTTTCTGCAGCTTTTGACTTTTGCTTCAGAGTGCAGTGTTGTCTTCTCACGCTGATGTTGCTAGTCTTGTTCACTCTTTTAATACACACTGCTCCGCCGTTTTGGATAAAGTGGCACCTAGTAAAATCAGACTCGTTCCCTCCGTCAACCCTTCCCCCTGGTTAAATGACACTGTTCGTTGTTTCCGGCGTAAATGTCGGAGGGTAGAGCAACTGTGGAAATCCAAATATCTCCATGTTCACCGTCTCTATTACAAAGACCTTATAACAGAGTATAACAACATGGTTAAGGTTGCGAGGGCTTCTTATTTTGCTAACTTAATTTGTTCGAGTAAACGCAACCCTAAAGTCCTGTTTGACACCATTAATAACATTGTCACTCCTGCACCTCCTGATGTGCCTGTTTTTTCAAATAAGGACTGCAGCAACTTTCTCTTCTTCTTTGTGGATAAGATTAGAAATGTCAGGGCTAGCATCGCCCCTACTTCTATTCCCTTTTTTACTAATCCAAGCCATCAATTTTGGACTGTTTCCATCCTATTTCCCTGCAAGACCTCATTGATCTGGTGAGCAGTATGAAACCTTCCTCAAGCCCTGTAGATATTTTACCTACTTCATTACTTAAGAATGTTATTGGGTCTATTGGTCCATGCCTGGTCTCCATTATAAAACAGCTCCCTGCAATCTGGCTGTGTCCCAACTTATTTTAAACATGCAGTTGTTCAGCCTCTTCTGAAAAACATTAACCTTGATCCATCCCTTCCCAAAAACTACAGACCTATATCTAAGCTGCCCTTTATCTCAAAGATATTAGAGAAAGTTGTTGCCAATCAGCTCACTACTGTTTTGACTGAACACATTTTAGATATATTCCAATCTGGTTTCCGTCAGAAGCATTCCACTGAGACAGCTCTTCTCAGAGTCTCCAATGATATATTGATGTCTTCTGATGTGGGTGAATGCTCTGTTTTGGTATTGCTGGATCTTAGCGCAGCTTTTGATACTGTAGATCACAGCATCCTTACTGACAGGCTCAGGCAGTGGGTGGGTGTCTCTGGGAGCGCCCTGGACTGGTTCTCCTCCTATCTCTCAGATAGGAGTTTTTCTGTGTCACTTGGTCCCTACATGTCTGAAACTGCTGCTCTTTCCTGTAGCGTGCCTCAGGGCTCTGTCTTGGGTCCTATTTTATTTGCTTTATACATGCTTCCCTTGGGTCATATTATTGGCACATTTGAAGGAATTTCTTATCACTGCTACGCTGATGATATCCAGCTGTAAGTCTCGTTTAAGCCTGATGACACAGACAAACTGACTGTTTTGCATGATTGTCTGACTGCCATTAAGAACTGGATGGCTAACAATTTCTTGCAGTTGAATTCAGATAAAACAGAGGTCCTCATCATTGGTTCAAATAGCATAGCTTCCAAGGTTTCTCAGCGTATTGGGTCCCTTTCTTCTGCTGTACAGTCAAATCTTAGAAATCTTGGTGGTATGTTTGATCAGGCTATGTACTTCGAACAACACGTCAAATCATTGACCCGTACATGTTTTTTCCATCTACGAAACATTGCCAAACTCAAGTCCATTGTATCTCAAGCTGAGCTAGAGATGATCATTCATGCTTTTATATCATCTCGGCTAGACTACTGCAATTCCATTTTTACCTGCCTCAGCAAATCATCTCTGGATCGTCTTCAAATGGTCCAGAACACTGCTGCAAGGCTGTTGACCCGGTCCAGCAGGACAATTCATATCACACCCATTTTATCTTCCCTACACTGGCTTCCCATCAAGTTCAGGATTCATTTTAAGGTTCTTGTTTTTACGTATAGAGCCCTGTATGGTCAGGCACCAGTGTACATCTCTGACCTGCTCCATCCTTACACCACCAGTAGGTCACTGAGGTCTTCTGACAAGGGCTTACTGGTTGTTCCTCGTGCCTGGCTAAAAACAAAAGGCGATCGTGCCTTTGAAGTGGTGGCTCCAACATTGTGGAATGCCCTCCCTATAGACATAAGATCTGCGGTCTCTGTTGATGCCTTTAAAAAACAGCTGAAGACTTATTTTTTTAACCTGGCCTTTGTATAGTCTGGTGCTGTATGAATTGGTTGATGGTGTTTTTAAGGTCTGGTTGCCTATGTTTTATTGCTTGTTTCTTTTTATTATTGCTATTGTCTTATTTTTTACTTTTGTACTTTTGTGAAGCACTTTGTGATTTGTGAGCTCCAGAACTCAAGGCTCCTTCATTTCATGCTGCCATTAACCATGAACTATAGTCCACCTCTTATTGTTGCAATTTGTATATTCTACTTCTGGAACTTTTTTACTTATGGTACTTTGTAAACTTGTGTTTGCTTTTACTTGTTGATGGTGTTTCTGTTGTATGTGCGTTTCTCCTATGATTGTTATGCTGCACCAGAATTGCCCTCCGGGGACAATAAAGATTTATTGCATTGAATTAAACTCATATTCTCACATGTTAAATCATCATTTGGAGCCATTCAGTCATTGCTGTGCTCTAATCTAAAATCTGTACATGTTTTGCATCCACATTTCCAGAAACATGCTGTTGTCAATTTTATGTTGGCAGAACAGCTGCAAAATGGATTGTAAAATGTATTTCAAGCAAGTAAAGCAGCTGGTTTACACGGCTTACACGACTATTATCTGCCGAGATCTGCTTAAACAGATTATAAAAAGGTTTCTACTACCTCTTTTATTCCAAATGAAACCTGAGTCGTAAAGGGCATGTGTTTGAAGTGGTTACATGAGGCACTGTTATTCTGCTTGGCCTATTATCCTGATTATTAATGGAATGTTAGGCTCCGTGAAGACCCACCTAATGTCTCATAACTGTCTAACACTCCCAGGAGTGGCCTGGCAACCACACACCAGTCTGTGTGATTGCTTTTGCCTTCGCTAGTTCATGAGTGAAATGAGCCAATCGCAAACACGAGCCGTTTGTTAGACTGTTGGGTAATCAGCCAAAGTAATGAAAAGGTACCGAGCTTCTGTGGCTTTGCAAATTTGAGGAACCAAATCACAGCCGTGTGCAAGGTACACTTGGTTTTTATAAACAGTGTGCACTTCCAGCACAGAAAAGTGAGAAAATATGACTTAACATGGAGAAAAATGTGTGAAATGTTGAATTCTTGTGAATGAACAGCCTAATTATTTGATTATATTCGAGTAATGGGATTAAATTATCCTTTCAGGCAATGTTTACTGGTTATGTTTTATGGCCTATTTGTATCAGTCAACGGTAAGATGCCAGTCAGATACTGTGTCAGACAAATATTCTCTTTTTGCTAATCTTTTATCACAACTTGGATTTAAAAAAAAATGGAAACAGATCCTGTGTCAGTGCATTAAATTACACCTGTGGCAAGGATTTGGTGTGTAGAGGCGTTCATGACAAATGTGACACCTTCAAAGTAAAAGAGGATGCAAAATGAGGATGATAACGCAAGGCCAGGCACGATACAGCAAGCAGTCAACAAGTAGGGTTTTAGTGCTGAAACAATGACGATTAATCGTTTAGTCGATTTACAGAAAATTATTTCCAAACTATTTGGAAAAATGCCAAACATTTGTGGGTGCTGGCTTCTCAAACGTGAGGTTTTTCTCTGTTTTATATCACTGTAAATTTAATATCTTTGTTGGGCTTTGAAGACACGACCTTGGGGCTCTGGGAAATTGTGATGTAGCCCACATTTTTCACCAGTGTCTGATATTTCATAGACTAAATGATACATTGATTTAGAAAAAAGACAAATGGGGTTACTTTACTCTTCTAAAACCTACGAAAGTGGAACAAAATGATAATAGAAATAAAATACCCTGTCAGTGCTTTATTACACCGGTAATAGTCTACTGCACAGTCGGTGCTTACAGATATGTAGACTACTATTTCAAAGAGATTACAACAGTGGACAGGTGTGTCTGACCTAGACATAATTTAAATACCGCTGTGATAATCCTATTTTCCAAGAAGTATATTTGAAATGATGACACTTCTCAAAGCATCCAATCTCTGAAATTCACTTTTGTGCATTTTATTTTTTTTGTCCTCACAGCACAGTCTATCGCCTCCCAAACACAGCAACTGTTGCTTGGTGTCAGCTCATGACTGCATGCATTCATAAATATTTATATTAAACTAATTAAAAGGCTCTTAAATATATAAAATCTTCATAAAAGCACAATGAAGTAATTGTCTTAAAATTGTGACCTGTTTAAATAAATGCATGAAAAAGAGGTTAACTTCTCAGACAGCAATGCCACTGTTAGTAGGGAAAGAAATGTAAATATATTAACACATTACTTAGATAGTGCTACCTCTCAACACTGTCAAGAAGTCACCTCAGCATAGAGAAAATGATACTAAGTATAAAACATTTGAAGGGTGATACATTTCTGATAAAATTTCACAGCATACTGTCCTATTTAAAGATGATTTGACACCACCTTCAGGTTTATTTCTACACAGGTTGAATTAAGTTGCCCTCTGACAAGTGTCTGAGGCTGACATTGTCCCAGATCCAGCTGGAACAGAATCTGGCATCTGTCTCTTTGGATTCATGTTGCTTTTATCCTGGTGACACTCATTAATTTGCAAACCAGCACTGCAAACATCGGAAATACGACTTATCTTTGGTTTTCCAGCCTGTCTGAGCTAAAAAACGCTGTTCTGAAACTGTAGTCAGTGCTGTGGACAAACTACCGCAAGCACTTTGTAATACGATGCCCTCTTATAAACAAATTCATGTTCATAAACGCTGTCCATGTAGCATCTAGATGGATCAATGCTCAAAAACATTATCCCTATCAGCCATGTTTCTGTATGAGATCCCATTACAAAAACAAGAACACAGGCAGACGGTGTCATGTAGCAGAAAATAAAGAGACCAAGTCAGCCAGCAGTATTTTCTGTACTCTCAGCCTGGCAGGGCTTAACCAATTAACATGCAAACAGGCATCGCCTGCTGACTGAGAGCACCAGAGGCTGAACTCTGCATCAGTCCTACTGCTGATTGCTTGAACCATATTTACAGTTGCCATAGCTGTGCTCATGTAGAGCGAAGGACGTTGTATGTACAGATATACACAACAGTCCTGCACAGACCACTTATGATGATAATAAGGCAATTTTCTTTTACACTTTATCATCAAATTATAATGATGATTCATTTTCCTCCCCAGTTATAGCTACTGAGGGTCACGTGACTAACCTAACTTGTGCAGACGTTTGCAGCTAAAACACAGGAACCTGAATGATTTGGATATCAAAAATAGCTCAGTGTTTTGGTGTAGATGGGCAGAAAGGGCAATGGCAATCAGCAATGCAATTTAAACAGGCCGAGGTTTGAGGGGCATTGTTGTGCGACACACATGTTCTGTCAATTCAAATAAAAGTCAATGAGGGTCGACACTTTGACCTGTGGTCCGCGACATGTTTAAATCACTAAATGTCTGCACATTTGTAATTAATAGACCGACGCAGACGGACATACTCCTATTCACACTTACATGTACTGTATGGGCAATTTACTGGAATAAACACTAAGAAACCCTGTACTGTAGGAAACCCGCACAAACAAACTCCAAGTAAGGGACGAGAGTCAAAACTAGAACTGTGCTCTACATTTTTAAAAAAAAGTAGAGTGTAATACAAAAAGTGTAACAAAAAAATCCATGCAGTACAAAATTAACCTTTTTTTTTCACGTAGGCACTCAAGGCCTATTAAGTCCTGTGGCTTACTAGCTTTCTGGTCTGATGACTGTGGGTGCAGAAACTTGCATCTCTGCTACCTATATAATGGATTTCTTCTTGTGTGACAGCTGAATGTACAAAATTGACATTTTACAATAATTTCTCTCCAATTTTAGGCAGATGATAGTATAATGTCATGTTTACCATTGTTTCTGACTGAAAGAAATGACTAATGTATCCAAATCTCAATATAATTATCATGACGTCTAGTCTAGAAGTCAGTTATCCACAAGAATAAGAAAAGCTTGCCACCGAAGAGGTGAGTGCAAGGTATACAATAAATCTTAACCAGTTTAAAAAAGAATCATAACTACAGGACCCGTTTAAATGGGGTGAAGCGTTGCTCTATTAACCACATTAAAGGACAACGGAAGTTATTTTGAATCCGTGCCAATGTTCTGATGAGGTTATCATTAACTGAACTGTGTTCAAAATTTCAGGTGTGTTCCATCCTCATGATGGTGTAAACTGGCAAAATAAGGCCCGGGTCAAACATTTTGCACCATACTGAGCCCCCAGACAACAACACTGGCAGTGTTCATGCAGCATAATACCAAAAATAATACATTTTCATTGCAGTCCAAGTTTGTAAAATGACTTTTATGTTGTGTCTTTAAAAAAGTTACGGTTAGCTCATCTTATTTCCCCAGGCAAGTTGTTCCAAAGTTTAAGAGCCCTCACTGCAAAAAACGAAAAGAAAAAATGCTTGATCATCTCGTCTTTGATCTAGACTTTGAAACATACAAAAGAGCTCTGTTTGAAGACCCAAAACTATACTTCTGAATACATGAAGAGAGCAAACTCTGTCCTTGCGTGTTCCTCACTCCTTAATTTGTTTGAAATAGTATCTGTTCTTAAAAGATTGATTCTGAAACCAAAAAAAGAGACACAGAGGAAAGAGGATGGAAAAAAGATTCAAGTTGGAGTCTTTGGGAATAACTCCTTGATAACTCAGTGTAAACAAGTCGATACAAGATACCACTTTAGGTTGCAACATGTTCAATTCCAGTGTTTTCTTTCTTTCAAAAAAAAAAGGAATGTTGTTACCTGCCCTACATCATAACCCTCCAACAGCTATACTCTCCCCTCATTTCCAAAGATTATCTTGAGTCAGATGCTTCCAAGATCAAGTATTTTTCAGCAAAATCCAAGTTTCCAGTCGTAATTATGACTTGAATGTTTTGATGAATGAAAGTATTTACAAGTCTGAAATGGGTTATTTCAGTAGCTCCCATGTGGCACCCAATAATGTAATAATTTCCTGAAAATGTAATAAAATCCAATAATGTAATAAAATGTCCTGACTTAAAGGGTATATTTAAACCTGGGCCCTATTTTTCTTTTTTTTTTTTTAGAAATTTTGGGGTCTAAATGACTAACACTCACCAAAAGTTTTGGAATTGGTCCAGTAGATCGCCTCCGCCGGCATCCGCAAACGGGCTGCAATGGCTGCAACGTAATCCTTGCTGGCAATTGCGCCTGTGAAAAGTACGTCCACTAAAAGTGCTTGTTTTTATCACTGACAGGCTCAGAATGTTATTTGAAGTGTGTGACGACATTATGGTAAGGATCCCTGCAGAGAAAGACCATTTTTGTTCAACCAGAACAGAAGTCTCGCTCAAGGAAAAGTCTCGCTCTGAAATCTCACGAGAGGTTGAGTTGTTGCAGGAAGACGAAAAGATCTTACTCTTTAACAAAACGGCATGTTGGGTTTTATTACATTTTCGATCAAGTTAAGTGCCAATTTTATTACATTTTCAGGAAATTATTACATTATCAGGTGCTACATCCCATATGACATGAATGTGGCAGTGATCATTGGCCGACCTGATTGAGAGTAAGTGGAATGGGACCACAAGCAGGAAACGACAAACAAGTCGCCTGGTGAGATACGGTGTGTTCACTGCTTGTTTTACTTTTGTCGTAAAACCACTGAAATGTTCCTCTGCGACACGCTGACACACGGTGTAACAGTAGCACAAGTAGAGAACAATCAAAGAGTTAGTGAACTGGCTCAGCAACGTCAGTTACACAGCAATATCTATTAAATGTTTGCTAACTTTAGCCACCACAAGCTACTGGTCATGCCAGACCAAGTAAGGCTGTAGCGGAAAAACCCAGGAGTGTGTTTTATTGCTCATGAATTCAACTTGTTTCTTTTTTTCAAAACTTACAGAGTCAGTTCAAAGTTGTATTTTACATAAAGATTATTTGAATTAAAGATGAAGGAAATGGCAGATTTTCAAGCGCTACATCTACAGTAAGTGAGAGAACAGAGGCAAAATATGCACAAAAAAAGATTCAGTTAATCCCCCTTGCAAAGTGGTTTGGTCAAGTTTAGTTTAAGAACATTAGAACAGAAACAAACAGTACCAATCTGTAGAAGTTTTAATTCTGGACCCAGTCACAACAAATTGTGCAGTTTAATTTGATTTGCTATCACATATAAGTGATTAACTGCAGAGATGTCAAGGAGATTAAATTTAGTTCAGGCACAATCAGATGAGGGATTTGTCTTGTTCTGATAATCACAACCTGTATGATGTTTTCTTCTTTTAATTAAAGAATTAGAGTATTGCATCTGTCATGGAATAGTAACACATGTTGGCATATCTACATTGTTATCGTGTGAAAGCTTTCTCACTCCAAATTTAGATCTTTTCTCTGTAACTGAAGACATGCATGGTGTTTCATAGGTGGAGAAAATTCTAGTGAAGGCTTATGAAACCCGTTGAATCATGTCAAAAATGCACTGCCATCAAAAGCATGACATTTTCAAAATACAAGGTTTTCACCAGATAATTATATAAATCACATGAATAATGTCAAACTCAATGAGATGTGAATGTATGCATGGTTAATGATGTTTTGAAGTGATCCGTTACGCAAACAATTTTCATGTTTTAATAACGAGGACACTGTTGAGGAGATGAGGATTGATTTCATTAGTGAAGTGGAAAACAGACATCACTGCTCCTATTTACAAGCAGCATGACAGCCATGCAAACATGTACTGTTCACTCTCCATATTATATGAACATAACACTTTTTAATAAGTCTTCAAGAGTCATCTCTTAAATGGATGCGAGTAGTGTAATAGATAAGATGGAGGGTGTCAGCTCCCCCGTTTAGCTGCAAGGCATCATATCAGGACTTGGAGCATTCTTATTCATGCTCTGTTTGTGGAAAACAAACATTGATGAATGCATTGTCCGGGATGCTGTAAATCATCATCTTGGGCGGTGCAGTAATCAAGTGTCCAGGTAATCTGTCTGGAGTTTGATGTGGATCCAGATGCAGGTGATAACAGTGATGCTCTCCCTTTTCGTGGCTGTGGTGCTGAACACTTGATAGCAAATGTTTACGCTGATTGTTCCCAATGTAACATAAAATCCATCCCTTCATTCTTTTATATAACTGAACTGGATTGTTAAATGCTGTAATGATGCTCATCAACACTTTTGGCTGTGGCTCATATAATACATGCAAATGTCATTTTAAGACTGAAGAGCAGTAATGAAAATGAAACAGAGGACTGTATGTATGAGGGGAATTCAAAGATTCAAAGTACACCAATAAAATATGATTTTAACAGCTCCTATAAAGCCAGACGACAGAGACATATTTGCTCCCTGTTTCCCTCCCCCAGGCATACATTATGTTCTATTGTAATAAGTGCTGAGATGCTTTAACCCGGTGAATTACTCCAAGGCCAATAGTGAATGACGAGGGTAAAATCACTTAGCATACAAATCAATTACCCATAATGCAAAGCACCCGTGATGAATTGAGAGTGTTTTAGTTTTCTTTAAGCTGGAGTCACATCAGGGGCACTGTGGCAGAATAAGAGAAAAGCTGAATGATGTAAAATGCAAACTGTGATTCTCCTTCAATTGTGAATTATCATTTTGTGAAGTCTGAAGAGGTTTGTTGCCATGAAAGGTTGTAATTAACTTTTTCTGTGTTCACTTTATTCGCAAACTGCCTCACCCAATGCTACTTTAAATATAAATTACTATATTTTCATTTAAGCAAACACTTAATGAAACACTTTTCTGTGTGGTTGTTAAATATCTGTGAAAATATTCATTCTACAAATAAGACTTTGGTTTGACTCTGACCTTGATTTTTAATATTAACATTGAAATATTTTTCATCTATCTCCATTGCAGCTACACTAAAAACACCTCGTCATGATGTAATATTGCCTCCTGGGGCTGCAACTAACTTGTGTTTTTGATTAATCAATTAATCATTTAGTCAGAAAATGTAAAAATAGTGCAGAAGCCGTCAGTATTTTCCCAGAGTCCAAGGTAGAATCTAAAACTTTGCTTATTTTCTCCAGCTAGAAGTCCAAAACCCAAAGATATTCAATTTACAATAACACCAAACACAAGACAACAACATATCCTCATGTTTGAGGAGCAGGAATCCACCAAATACTACCTAAATGATTGATTCATTATCAAAATTGTTGATTATTTTTCTGTCGATTGACAAATAAATGACTTGAATGATGCAAATCAATGATGCACTATGTCGTAGTGACAAACCTGCAGAGAATTATCAGCTGTTCCCCTCCACTCTACCGTGTTTTAGCATCTTTCAGCTCATTGTTTTGGTTGTATGGCCTGCAGCTTTACTGTTCAGGTTCAGTCATCAAGCAGCAGGCAGTTGTTTTCAGCTATAAAGCTCTGATAAACCCACTGTACGCGACCTGCCCAGCACAAAACGGCAGACAGACAAAGTCAGCGACCAGCTGGTGAACAGCTATTTCCAATTTCCTCTTATTTATTATTTCCTCAGGAGTTAGTGGAGACTAAAGCAGAGTTAAAAGGAGAATGAATATTGGACTTGAAGTAATCTGGTGGACAGAAAAACAATCATCACAATTTCCCAGAGCCCAAAGAGACGTCTTCAAATTACTTCTTTTGTCCAACCAACAGTCCAAAACCCAAAGACTTTTCATTTACTGTCATAAATGACAAAGAAAAGCAGGAAATCCTAAACATTTAAGAAGGTGGAAGCAGCAAATGTTTGACATTTGTGCTTGAAAAATGACTGAAACGCTTAATCAATTATCAAAATAGTTGACAATTAATTTTCTTTTGATGGATTAATCGACTAATATGAGTTAGCAAACTCAATACAGATTGTTACTCAATTTGACACCCCAGAACATGAATATATACATAAATTGCATGTGATGTATTGCTATTTTTTTGAAGCATTGTCCACTGTTGTGTCTCACTATTTGCATTCATGACCATCTCCAGATGTATAGCGGGTATCATCACTGCACTCTGGTGTTAATACTGACTCAGGTATCATGTTGTGATACCTCCAGTAGCCTAGAATCTTGGTGGCTGCATGATAAACTGCATAACATGGTGTTTATCTAATTTGTATCAAGACAATCAGATTGGGGTTGCTGTGGATGAAGTTATGTCACATTTCATGTGCCCAGCAGCACACTGTGTATACTGCATATGACTCATTGCTCTAATTGGTTTGAGTGTTTCAGTGGTGCAGGGCAGCAATGTTTTCAGCTCTTGGGAGGCCAGATGTTTTTCACAGTGAGACCACTCGCCAGACTTGTGGCATGTGAGCAGGCAGAAAATATAAAGACTTTTTAAACATAAGCTAGTCAAATTCAACCATACAAATGTTTCTGTTTTTTATCAGTGCAGACAGAAGGTTGGATAATTGGTACCATCCTTAATTGTCAGTGCTCACATTAATGCAACATCCATGTTTATTTTCAGTCCGTCTAACAGAGCTTTCATAGTGGTTAATTAAAACCGGTAAAATCTGGTTTTATGTTTTCAGTTTAATGTGTTGCAGTTTCTACCTCATTGTACGGAAAGACCACAAGCGCATCAAATTCCTAGAAAAAAATCTCAAAGGTAAGTCCACATTAACACTGAACTGAACTTTACAGAAAAACTCCATTTTGGATGCTATTTATGGCTGGCATTTTTTCAGCAATAGCCATTCAATGTATTTCATTCTGTAACTGCCTTTCTATATAGTAGTTATCCTTGTTTCTGCTGGTGTCCACCTTTACCATGCAGGATTCAAATTGCATACCGACACATAAGGGATTCACAGGAAACAATATACTCACTCAAAGATTTCTGTCATGTCCTGATGGCTCTCCAACAGTCGTATCAGAGCTGCATTCAGCAAACATTTCCTGCTGCTGCTGCCTCACATAAATAGCATTAAATTGGCAAACCAGGGTGGGTCTTATTGTGAAGCAGCCACAGGATATGCACTGTTTTCAGTGCTTTTTGTCAGCTGATGGTTTTTAATTTTGCAAGCTAGGAATAGTTCAATAAGAAACAGCCACAGCTAGCTGTTAAGATGACGAGTTGCACAGGGGACAAGCTCTTTCTGCTGTTTGTGCAAACCAGCACACCTCCAACACGTCCTCATGGTGAACAGCACCTTTCACCATGCTGTCCTGTTGTGTGAAAAACCACTCCCACCGCACATGCAGATATCAGATCACTGTTGCTTATGGTATGACGGAAAAACTACTAAGAAAAACTTTTTTTCTTCATTAACACAATGTGATGCAATGAAGCCCCTAGCCCATGGTTTGTTTGCCTGCGCTGTAAACTAGTGCTGTGTCTCAAATCGCGTACTTCTGTTAGTACACTTACATGCAGTACACTGTGTACACTATGTACCGACTTGTGTAGTGCGTTAATTTTGACAAGGTAGTGTTGTCTCAAATCAAATACTGCTGTTGTGCGCTTACCGGGCGGAGCATTATCGCCACGATTGCCGCACGCCGAAATATCTGCCAGCTTCAATTCAATTATATTAAAAATTAATAAAAAATGAACATGCTTTTACTTTTAGCCGTAACAATCGCAACCGCGGTCGCCATTTTCATACGTTGGTGGTCCCTCCCCTTCCGCTACGTAACCAAGATGGCGACCGTTGAGAGTGAGAAGTGTGCAGCCTTCCACACTCAACTTTCTGACCGAGTACACCATCCGGGTACTCATAGTACACTGCATTTTGCCACTTTTACTTGTCAGTGTGAACGCACTTATGTACTCAAAATATTAAGTGTAAGTACGGAAGTACACGATTTGAGACAAAGCTTAGTTCTTCTGTTGTACAGCTGCTCAAGGTGTGTTTGCTGTCCCCAGTGGTCGATACACGTGTCATTTTGAATGGAAATGTTACTTTTAACTCTAATAGAGATAGAGCGCAATTAAGTCCCACCCACACCGGAGAGGAAAACAATTTTTGCTCTCCATTGACTTTGTATTGCGTGAAGGTGCCTCCTTGTCATTTCTGTGTGCTAGCAAACAACAGAAACATGCCCTAAAACTGCTGTGTGGTGGGATGCACTACCAACAGGGTAAAGAACCCAGAACTAAGTTTTTATAAGCTGCCGAACCCAAAAACTGAACCTTTAAGAAGACAGAAGTGGATCCAGACGTGAGGCTTCAGCAGGAAGAAAGGGAAAACTCAGTATGCCTATGTGTGCAAGCATTTTGTCACTGGTAGCATACGTCAAATATCCAAATGTGAGTTTTAGGCTAACTATATTGCTGTAAGCTAAGCTAAAGCACGTTGACAGTATGCAACTTGTGTAGTTAAATGTGGCTAAATCAGAAAGCTATGCAGTATAATGCTGCTAAGTGCCTTAGCTAACTACAGTAGCTTAGATGGGAAAGGACACTGAGATAGACCGACAATATTGAGTTTGTCCTCTCTGGAAGACATAGGGTGCTAAAATATTCCTTTGACATGCTGAAATCTAATGTTTTTAGCTAGCTGCAGGCATTTTGTTAGCGTTTAAGCCCTTGGTTGCATACTGTGGCGCCGATTGTTTTTCCCTCAGGTGGGCGTGGTTTTCAGAGTATGCATTCTGTCTCTATCTCAAGGTAATTCAGGTTGTTAAGTTCTTTCAGAGTTGATGCGCTCTTTGCATTTTCTTCTAATGAAACACTATTAACTGAAAAAAAGATATAAATAAATAGAATTCATATTTACTGCCAAAGACAGATTTGACTCTTAAGCTGAATTATGTAGCATTGTGTGTATGGAAATCATACAATCTATTATACAAATTTAAATGATTAAAATCTGATCTCACTATCAAATACAGCCTTCTCACTGGGTTAAAATTCTATCTGACATACCTGAAAACAGTGTGCCCTTTCAGCAGGCCCTCAGGCACTTCCCTCTGTAGCTGCATACAAAGTTAAATCAGACAGGGCCAGCAGCAAAATATGGCCGAAAACTATTTTGTTAAATGATTCAAATTAAAAAAAAAGAAGATTTGCTGCTGAATGATGGATTCTAGTGGACATCTTAAAACTCAATATTTTCCTGATTCTACTTATTACATCATGGCTTGCATAAGTCTGACCTGCGACTAGTTGCCATTGGCAGAGATGCCTCCTTGTATTCGCACATGAAAGACAGCAGACATCTGTGTCATGGCCAACTGAAACATTTTCAGTGGGATGGGCCGTCCACTCTGGCTGAATTAGTAGTGGCCTGAGATGTGTCGCAGTGGGAAATTAATGCAAATTAGCTTGACACCTGTTTCCCACAGGACACCCGCCTGCAGTGCCTAATTAATAACACATAATTCAAATGTTTTCTATCTGGTTTTGGTTCAAAGGGGTGGAATTGTCTGGGTGTGTCAGCCTCCTGTCTTCACCAGCCCCACCACAGTATTACTCCTCCAGTGGCAGCACAGATGACAAGCAGCTAAAGTGAAAGATTACACTACTGGCTAGCTGTAAGTGAGAACCATTAATGTGATTTTGGGATAATGCCCATTGATTAATATGGCCCTGGGGGCTTTGACATTGAATGAGTGTGCTTGTCATCTCAGCTGAAAGCAAGGGAGCCTCAGATATCTGCCATCAGTACACAACGACAGAAAAAAAAGTCACTGCCAACATTTTAATTTATTTTTTCCCCAAAGGTGAGGTGATATGAGATCTAAGCTCAGCTTGGAGTCTGAAAAGAAGATGGGCAATATTGCACGCTGTGGGCCTGATTAAAGCCAGTATATTGAGAGTCAGACTATCAGTTCATAGAAAATGCTTTTTTTTAGTGTCAGTCACACAGGATCATTACACATCATCCGCCGGGAGGACGGATATCAAGTTATCTTCAGTTTCATTCTTCAAGGTTTAAGAGCATCGACAATCTTTCTTCATCAGCCCTCGCCAACCCAGATGCTGCTGGTAGAGACTGCAGCCGACGTCGTAATGTCTTATCGCTGCACTCGGGTGTATTAACACCGTCTCCTCTCTCTCTGTGGTCTGCTGCCAGGCCACATGAGGGAAGTACTGCCTGGAAATGTGTCAAGTAGTGCTGAAACAATATCAGGCATTTACTTTCTTTCTTTTGTTTACTTCAAGTTGCAGTAGGGTAACTTTGCACATTGGCAGCTCCAAAGGCAGAGGCTGAGTATGTGAATTTGGGGGACTTTAATTCCACAATGTCATGTGAAATGGCAACTCCTCAAGGCTTAATAACAGCACAAGAGAAGCAGGAGATCTGTTGTTGGTGAGACATCTTTCTCTAAATGTGTAGGAGGTTCATGAGGAATTTTCACACTTAAAAATTCTTAATTTTGTCGCTTTCTGTGGGAAAAGCAGACTTTCCTGCCAGTGACCAAACCAAGAAGAATTCAAAAGTCAAGATGCTCAACTTGACAAGCACACTGTACAAGGACTATGATTTGTAATAATGTGCATTTAGAAGCTTTGCGCAACCCTATATACTATACCTTTTATAAAGAAAATAGCAGTTGAAAGCTTCAACCAACTAACTAATTCATATAAATTCCCTCAAATGTCCAAATATGATACAGTTCCCAGGGTGTGCGAGTGTGTATGTCTACCTTTGCGAGGACTAATTTGAGTTTTAGACCTACACATTTTTAAAAAGTGAGCATATCCCTTCTTCAAAAAGACTTGGTTTTAGGGTTAGTTAGATTGTAAGCCTTGCAGTTCGGCAGGTTTTCGGAAGTATAGAGGCTTAAAACGCGTGTGGTTGTTCTTTTGGAGTAAAGCTACAATACAAGGCATCCACATTGTTCTGCATTTGACTGCATGATTGTGCCTGATTGTGAACAAACTTCGGACAGATTCTGCTGGCAAAATACAAACTAAAGCATTTAAGTTTAAGTCAACTGGACAACCCACTATTGTGAAAGTAGTCAGTCATAGACACTGGAGCAATAGAAACAAAGCTGGACAAGATAAATATAAAGATAGAGATGCAAAGGAAAGAAAGGAAGGAAAAAGAAAAGGACAGACAGAAAGAAAGAAAAATCATCAGCTGTCGTGATAATTCCTTTGAAGGTAGTTTGAACTGATGCCTTCCGGGTGATTCAGAAAAGAGAGCTAGAGACAAATCCCCCCACCCCAGTTGGGATTCTTAATTTGCACAGGAAATTACAGCCTCTGATGTTGATGTTCAACAATGTATCTTGCACTGCTAGTATATCATTTGGATGACTCATCTGGTAGGCACCATTTTTATAGAATGTGTGATAACGTCTTGTGTTGTTAAAAGCCCTCTCTGCAAAACAAATGTTCCTTGCAGGAAAATAAAGACACGACTAAATGCACTTGACTAGATTCAGATTACAGTATTGGTGTTATATTACATAATCAGACGTGACATCTTACATTGTTCTATTACAAACACTTACAATGTCAGATGCAGGTCTTTGCAAGGCCCAACCATTGATCTCAAACCATACTGCCTCTACACACTTTCATTTCTTTTCTGTAAATTGTCATCAAAGAATGTTCAGGATGTTCACTCTAGACTGACCTTCAGGGGTTCTCAATAACAGTAACGTCAGTGCTGGAACATTCAGATATACTGAACTGGAGAAGCAGCCTCAGAACTTAAATGTCAAAAGTATTTTCCAGCCAAGAATAGCCTTCATTCAGTTGTAAAGGGCTGCTGTGGCCACGGCTCATTCGTCCATGGATCAGGTGAAGAGCATTCCAGGTGAGGTGTGTCATTTTAGGCTATTTCCAGCTGCTTAGCAGCAAATATAGTATACATTTTAAAGCTGATTCCTGTTTGAAAGGTTTTACATATATAAAAATCACGTGCCCTCTTGTCATGATAGTCATAATAATGTAATATTGCTGTTTGATGTGTTTTTGTGGACTTCCGCTTTGGTTATATCAGTGGCTTTGATGCAGCTTTCAAAATTTGATGCTGCCATGTTGCATTAAAAGACAGGCCTGGATGTGCACAAATTCAATTTTTTCTGCCTTGGCTTTAGATCTGCTAAACTGCTTGATGAAGTGGGCTAGTGATCATGTGATCAGAATGGCTTATAAAGATGTAATCATACATCTAAAAAAAACATCCATAGAAAAATGTTAACTCAAGCACTCTCCCTGCCAAGAGCGCTTCACATAAAGGTTGAGAACCCTGCTGTTATTCGTCAAGTCATCTACAACATCAGCTCAATGTAGAAAACAGGAGGTTCTGTTAATTGAACTTTTGCAGTAGTTCCTGTTGTCGCCTTCAGATCACACATAGAAGACTCGGAAACCCTCGCCTTTGCCTGTCTTTGTCTGAGCTTTAATAAAGACAATTTCTTCCTCACTATTTTGAACTGATTTTGCAAAACATTTAGACTAACACAAGCCAATGAGTAACCCTCGCTGGCCAACCTCAGTCAACATTTCCAGCAGCTTCTTCATATTACACATATTCATATAACTGCCCTTAAACGCAAGTCCATGACAATCTAGTTGAGGCTGCCAATTCTTTAAATGCTGCAGGAAACTTGACTATTATTATGCTCCAACACTGTGTACTTCATGTTTGACAAAAAAGGCTAGAGCTGTCACGGCTGTAACAGTAAAATAAGTGTACGTAACAAATACAGAATCATTACCAATCCACAGTTCATTTCGAAAAACCTGTTGCTGAGCTCCACAAAATGCCAACAATGGACCTGCCACATCCTGTGCTAAATCTGGTTTTGTATTGACTCCTGATTGAAATGTGTGCTGCATATAAATTGCTTTTTCTTCCTCACTTGGAATAAGTTGCTTAAGATTTCTGTCACGTGGAAAGGTTTGTCCTGTAATAGTCTTTGCATTGTTTCACACTGCACAAAGATCAGCAAGACGGCATTCTTGCAACTGTACAGTAATTAGACTAATGACCTGACAATCGCCCATTAAAGGCAATGCCCAAGGAAGAGAGATATTCCATATCTGCTCTTCCTTGTGATTGATTTTTTTTGTGATGATACTAACAGGTCAAAACCAAGAATTCAATCCAGAAAACAAAGAAACAGCAGGGAAAAAATGTATTATTATTGATGACATTTCGTTACAAATTCCTGATTTTTACTTTCCTGTAGATTTGAGTTGCAGGAAGCAACAAATGTGACCACAACTTTTGAGCCCTCACATCAACACACTCCTTGTCCTTGACTGGGCAAAGCATGCAGGCAACCTTGGAACATGTGTTCAGTTCTTAGGAGCTATATGGTGAATGAACAGCTTCCACCTTTACACATGTGCTTTGTTGAACAAACAAGTCAAACATTGGCTGAAAGCACCAACAAAGGCTTACAGACAGATCCTGAAGCAGCTGTGACTTCTTGTGCTTCCAAATGCGTCGGTTTGTTTGCTTTTCAAAGGAAATGATGCCAGTGGGGAGTGAAGTTATTTCGAGCCCCTGAATCTGATGAAAACCCATTGGATTTCATGATCTCTTCATCCATGTTATTCTCTCCCCGGTTTGCCTCTGGTGGAGCTGTGTGTGTGACATACAGCATTAAAGGTGGGGTCAGCGATTCTGGAGAAAGATTGTTGATATTTATACTCCGATGTTATTTACGTTTCATTCCTATCATGATGTAGCTCCGTTCCTTGTGGGCGAGGACGTGGAAGAGGGAGAGTAGTCGGCAGAAGTCCTGTGAACGAGCACAAACGCCACATGTTGCTGACTGGCTAGAATAGTGTTGTGTGGCTCGATCCGAGCCACTTTGTTTGTTTCCCATTTACAGAGCCAGGGCTGTGTACAAACACCCGTTTTTTTTTTTACAGTGCACACACAGAATGGACAGCTAGCGGACCGTGAGGAGATATTTGCTGAATTTGACAAAAAGTGTATTGGATTAGAATCGTTGACCCCACCTTTAAGGGCAAAGCAATAATTTCCCATGCACTGTCTAGAGCCTGAAGCAATAGCATAGGCCTTCCCTTCAACACCAGCACGCAGGCCAACAAACACAACATAGCAGTGTAGGGTGGGGGTCTAGAGGCAGGGTGAGGATTAGGGATACAGAGTTGAGAAAGGTAATCCAGGGAGAAGTTTATGTTGTGAAAAGCTTTTATAAATCAGACATGAGGTACTGGCCATATTGATTGCCCTGAAGGCCAGTTTAATTGTAAAGAGTAAATAAACAGAACAAACACACTGGACTGTCTGGACTGTTGAGTTGCTGTCAGACTGGAAAACAATGAGTTGTATTTTATGGAGGATCAAACAGAAAGCAGCCTGTGCCTATGTTGAGCACCTGAAATATTGTAAGGTTAGTCAGTGTGGTGTAGAAATTTAAGTTCAGATGTTTGCAGTCTTGCGTAGATGCTGCTGGTGACTGGAATCAGGAGTTTAATGTCTCTTATATAATTTCAAAACAGTTTTATCATATTGTCAAATTTATGTGCTTGTTCCAAGCTGAACTCACCAGGGCTGCAACCAACAATTATTTCCATTGTCAATTAATCTGCCTATTCTCTTCTTGGTTAATAAATTAATCGTTTGGTCTAAGTCTGAGTAACTATCCAAAGCTCAGAGAATCAGTATGTTGTCATGTGAGACAAAGAAAAGCAACAACTCCTCACAATAGACCCTTTTCACAGCAGACATTTTGACATGTCAAAGCAGGAAAAGCACAGGTGGAACTAACAACATTAATGATGGCTGCATTCCATTTAGGAGAAGCAGTTCCAGGGCTCTGATATTGTGTATGCTCACTCAATGGCATGGCTTACTGGGACACTTAATGGAATGGAGCCATCGTTCATGTTATTATTAAAATGTCTGCTGTGAAAAGGGTCCATTGAGAAGCTTGATGAATTTGTGGCAATTTTGCTTGAAAAAATGACAAACGATTAATCGATTTGTAAAAATAGCCACTGATTAATTTTATGTCAAATTATTAATCAAATAATCGATTCATTGTTTCAGCTCTACACATCCCATTCATTCCTGTACATTCAAACGTACCCCTGTGGAGTTGTCTTGTTAATAGTATAGCTAGTAGTCTCTGCCCTACATTTCTTAGCACATTACCCCCAACTATTGATCAGTGAAATAGCTTGAAACCGAGGGACGCCCTCTTTTCATTGGACAGACATGGTCAATCTTTGAGGTAATTGCCAGTATTTACCATTGAATTGATTTTTCCCTTTCAGTTTTCTTGCAGTCAGGATTTGTTTTTGGTGTTTTTTTGCTTTGACTGCCTCTTTATCTTTACCAGTTGGTCTCCTTCTACACCTTGTTTCACCTGTTCAATTTCTTTTTATGGAATGATGTAGCGTATTACCGCATGCTCGTATGAATGCTGGTAGAGCACATGATTCAAACAAAACACGGCTGCTCAAAACATTACGTTGTGACCTTGGGGCAGTCTGAGTCTTAGTCATTGCCAATTAAAATCTATTAGCTCTTGATGTTCTTGGGATGTTAAAATTAATCTTTTTTTCCCAGGACAGCATTCATCATTAGTAATTAGGCCTACAATTAACCTACTTTTTTAAATATATACTGTGGCATGATTGCGTATGAGTCATACTGCTAAAATTATAACACGTATCTTTATCAAAAGAAAAGGCAATATAATTTCTTCCAGTTAGATTACGCTAACACAGGGTGTGCTCAGTGCTTCTGGATAAATCAGTATAGTTACTAAGACAGCAGAAATTAGCTGTGCCTGCATGAGAGAAAGAATTAGGATGATTGAATCCGGTGTGTGTCTTCCAAACGTTTAAAGGTAATGTGGAAAATAGAATAAAAATAAAAATCACAGAAGAAAATGAAAAAAAGGCTGAGCGCTGTGAATCAAATACAGGTCAAATTCCCATCAACTTAAATGTTTTATCTGAATGTGAGTGCACACCAACAGAGCAACACTACATTGTAGATGTGAGAGATACAGTGTGATGAAGTGAGAGCCTCTGCAGTGACATACAGCTACAACATATGTGAAGGCATCTTTTCTATTCCTGCCATCATTAGCAGATTGTGGTTTATAGTTTAAAGAAATGTTGGCCCTCGAGGTATCTTCAAGGCAAACTTTTTGTTGGAATCATCACAAGGAGCCCCACTTATTGTGGAAAATAATGAATTCTTTACCCTTTTGAATGTGATTATTCAACAGAATTTAGCAGGTGAATACGTTTGTTTCTGCTTAATCCTCCACTAGTTTAGGGACAAATTTTCTGCATGAATTAAGTCTCGTCTCCACCTTCTCGGATTTTCCTGAGGATTATGATCAATTTGGGAGTGCTCAGCAAGGAATATGAAGGTACAGTGGCATTAATTCACATCAGCAAGCAGCGGTGGGAAGCTTACTATGTTGAGTGATATGACAAATTAGTAAAAAAGTCTTTGGATTTTAGATTCATGTTAGAAAACTTCAGTATGTCTCTAAAAGGAGTTACCAATCCGATCACAGTGCCAGGTGTCACTCTGCAACGAACAGTGGATTGTGATGTACTTTCAGCCTGGGCTCTCACAACACACACACACACACACACACACACACACACACACACACACACACACAACACCTTATGTCAGCTGCCAAACTCACACTGATGCCTCATTCGATATAGTAAATGGGGCAGAGAAAAGCTGCAGATAAACACATAGTGACTCTTAAATTAATTTGCTCAACCTCGAAGCCTTGAATCTCTCAACCAGAAAAAAAGCCAATGAGATTGTCATGTTATATTTGGAATCATATCGAAAATACAGCAACATACTGTTACACCTCTGTCATGGATACATGGACTCAGAAGCTCTTTCCAGAACAGTTTGTTATGTCTACTGCTTGTTGTTTGTGTTCAGGTCGTTGGCACAGATTAAAGCTACATGCCTATCATTTTATATAGTACATTATCACTGTATTTCCTTTGAGTTTAGCCATGTGTGTATCTGACCACATGACTATGCCTGACCTGTTTTGTCGTTACAGAAAGACCTTCTCGAAAATGCTAAAGAGATTAGAATGTTCCAGACAAGTCCATCTGCATTATGTGGATTGATGGAGCATTTTAACAACTTGGCTCTGCAGAGAATGAATGGATTATATTTTAAAGAGTGACTCCTCTATTGGTTTTGGCTGTTGTCTGTCCTTTTTGCCTTTGTAAATGATGCTGCAGCACGGCTTGGACTGGGTGGGGCAGAAAAACAATATACTATAAAGGCAGTCTTGATTTCTAAAATCTTTGTTTTCTCCTCCAATTACATAAAACGTGTATTTCTGCAGCCTCTCGTGACATTCAGGTGGGACATTTGCATTGGACAAGAGCTCCAATCACAAGCTCAAGAGGGAATTTGGAGGTCCAAAGTCAATTTTCAAAATGACTAAACACTACCTGTTCAGTTCATGTAAACTTGTTCTGTTCAAAACACGTTGGTGCAATAAGTACAGGAAAAATCTGCATTGCACGGTAAATCAGGGATCTTACTTTTCTGGCAACAGTAACTGCAGTTTGTAATAAAAAAAACTGAGTAGTAGGGGTGTAACAATATACAGTTGCTCAATATTTTGAGATCCAAAAACATGATGATATGTATCGAAGAGCTTAGAAATGGATCACTATGTGGATGGAGCACTTTATTTAGAATGGATCAATATCAAGGAAATCCTATCAATTGGCTCCAAAACAGGGTATCAGAGCAGTGTGGAGTGAGTGCAGAGCTCAATGGAGCGACTTTTTTTCACAGTCAGACCATCTAGGTTCTCGGCTACTCCAAGATAAAAGTTGGTTTGAGATAAGTTATGTACAATGTGCAGTGAAATTTCAACCCGTATTGACTGCTGTAGTGGATTTCCAGTCTGGGTCTTTTGGCCACTTTTGGTTCTTGGACTGACAGTAAGGACGTTTGCTGTGACGCAGATAGGGTTCAGACCGAACTGTTATTTCTTCTCTTATTTTCCTCCTGATCTTCTCCTCTCTGCTCTTCTCTCTCTGTACATTTCTGGGGTCACACAACTCTGGGTAACCAAAACTTTTTGCTCCAGTTCAAACATTTTAAACTTGAATGCTTTTTGATCCTAAGGAACTTTGTCAGTTTGCTTTGTTTTTGTTTTGTTTAAAACATCATGAATGCATCTAACGGTTATACCCGTATGTCATGTATCAACCCGAACCATGACCTGACTGTATCATTACATTCCTGCTGAGTAGTGATGTACAGTAATGAGCCACTACAGCTGAACAGAGTGAGAACGCCACCTACAAATACAACTACTTACATCAAATCCAGCCAGTGTATAGGCTCAATCTTCTTCTTAAATTAGGGCAAGTATACGAGTGTAGTCAATTTTATGTGTACATTTTTACATGTTTTTCATCAAGGAGCATATCAGCTTGACAGGGTATGAATATTGATATACTCACTCACATAGGAGAAGATAGCTGAGACTTCTGCTTCACAAACTGGCTCAAAGGTCGACCTCGAGGCCTACTCCCTAAGTCTATACTCTCCTTCTGAGACATTTTTTCTGCCCTTGTTTTATGTGGCTGATGAATGACTGGGCTATATCCCTATGTGAGAAAGAATTACATGAAAAGACAGAAAAAAAGAGATGAGGGAGGGAGTGATGAAGGACAAAGAGAAAGAAACAATGAAGAGGTACAGAGACCAAATAGGACTAAATGACAAATAGATCCCTAACTTTGTAAGCAACCCTATTGAATGTATTGCGTATTGAGTTATGCATAATGTATTCTGTGACATCTCTCAACATCTATTGGTGACAAGCAGGATCTGCAACAACATCAGTAGATGTTGTAGATTACATTGCAGCCATTGCAGCCCATTCGTGGATGCCGACAGAGGCGATTTACTGGACCAATTCCAAAACTAATGGAAGTATTAGTAATTTCGATTCGAAGATTTGTAAAAATAGGGCCCAGGTTTAAAAATACCGGAGTTTCCCTTTAAATTATATTTGGCAATGGAGAGGAAATGCCAGCAATTAGGAAAAGAAAAGAAATACGTATTTTATCACAGTCATAACCATGCTTTTTTTGTCGTGAGCTTGTACCAAAAGTATTTTGCTGGGAAGTCACTGGCTTGTAGTGTTATAGTCGAAAATGTGAGTAAGTGGTTGGGTTTGTAGGGTTTGTTGGCATGTAGCAGAGTGGATGGGTGTGGGTGTTTCTACTGGGCCGGAAAGTAAGTTTTAATAACCAAAACTTCTGACAACTGGCCAAGTGATTACTGGATAATTGATCAATTACTTCTTCAGCCCCCATAGACACGTTATGGTAATATGTTATGCTATATACTGTATGTATTAATGCATATATCTGCATGTAAATCTAGTGTTAGAATGCAGAGGAATGGCTCCAACACACATTATTTATGCTATCATCAAAGCCTCACTCAGGATATGGTTTTCCTTAACATACCACAAGAGACAGAGAAGATATTAAAAAGTAAAAAAAAACGTTTAGGGTGTCTTTGATTTTTGCTGCTTTAAGGACACAGGTTGGAGTTGATGTTATGGAAGAACAAGATCTGGTTAATCATAGTCATACAACTCAAAAAAGTAAATAAGGACGCTTGGTTTTCTGAATGTTCCCATGTGGTCAAACCATGTTGGGTAGAAAATATTGACTTTTCTTATTTTTTATTTTGTCAAACCTTCTCAATGGAAGCAACTCATTTTCTCAGCAAAAACTCAAAAGGGAAAGAGGGTTTTCAGATCTGTAAATATCTACTGTAATGTTTTACATCGTACTGTATGTGTCTTAAATCCTCTAATCTACTTAAATTACTTCGATCTACTTTTTTTATTTTCTTATTAAACCTCTAAGGTGAGGTGGATATTCAAGAGTCTCAATGATGTTTGAGACCAACTGTGATAAAGAGCTATACAAATGAACCTGACTCAAGCAACAGCAAAGAAATGTAGCAAGACAAAAGTAAGACAAAGCTAAGGCCAGTGTGTAATGAAGTCAGTATATCAAAAAAAGGCACATTTCTTCCTTTGAAAACATTGTTGCTAGAGCTCACAATGAAGGTAATATGACCTTCACTTCATTTCACTTGAAATGATTGGTCTTCAGTCCACAGGACCCACATCTTTTATCATCCCTAAATCTGAAGTTAACGCATGGTCCAGAGTAATTTAATAACAAAACTGATTACTGGTAGGACACAATCTCCCACGGTTAAAAATACGAACTACGGAAGGTTATGTACCAGAAAATTTGGGGTCTCAGCTGATCGTCTGGTAACTAGTCCTAGACAAAAAACTGTCCGGCTCATAACCTTCAGTAAAACAGCGAAATGTTGTTTTGACACTTTTTTACACGGTAATTAAACAAATGGACAACGGATTAAACAAATGAGATACAATGTGTTAATTAGTGAGCTTGAAACGTGCTGGTAGATGGATTTTGTTACCTTTGGATAGAGCTAGGCTAGCTGTTTACCCCAGGTTCCAGACTTTACGCTAAGCTAAGCTGACTGTCTGCTGGTGGTAGCTTCATGTCTATCTATGATCTTATCTAACTCTGCAAAAAAGCGAATAAGCGTCCCAAAATGTTGAACTTTTCCTTTACATTTAGGATGGATATTCACAGTCCAGAGGAAGAATGCCAGTGATATTAATAACTCCCTTACTTTTTGTCTAGCATTTCCCTCAGATCAAAGTTCCCCCTTGAGCAACACATCTTGAAGACTAATGACTTGAAGAAATTAGCTGTGGATAATCATGGCGTTGCTAACATGAATTAGATTTCTTTTTGGTGACCCCCTGATATTTCCTCTAGTGCCACAACCTGGCAGCAGGCAAGGTAGTCCGGACATCCCTCTCCCCAGCAACGTTTTCCAGCTCCTCCTGAGGGATCCTGAGGCGTTCCCAAGCCAGATGAGATATATAATCTCTTCAGCATGTTCTGGGTACCCCAGGTACCAGTTCCAGTAGTGCCAGGAAAAACCTCCAAAGGAAGGCGCCCAGAAGGCATATTGATGAGATGCCTGAACCACCTCGACTGGCTCCTTTCGACGCAAAGGAGCAGCGGCTCTACTCTGAGCGCCCTCTGGATGTCTGAGCTCCTTACTCTATCTCTAAGGGTGAACCCAGCCACCCTACGGAGGAAACTAATTTCGGCCGCTTGTATCTGCAATCTCATTCTTTGGTCACTACCCAAAGCTCATCACCACAGGTGAGTGTTGGAACACAGACTGACTGGTAAATTGAAACCTTTGCCTTCTGGCTCAGCTCCCTTTTCATCACCCTGGTACAATGCCCGCATTACTGATGATGCCACACCAATCTGCCTGTCAATCTCACCCGCCATTTTACCATCACTCGTGAACAAGACACATTAACACATCACTAGTATATATAAATGTGGGCCTGTCTTATAGCATATTCAGGTATCTAACTTTTAAAAAGTCAAACAGTTTTAAAACCTTTCAAAATACAGAAGAATGGTAAGTTATCAGCACCTGGTGCATTAATTTCCCCTGTGTGCCCTTTATAACCTTGGACTTCCATCTGAACTCCCACGTTTATGGCACTTCACATAAAGTTTGCACACATAATTGCATATATCGTCATAATTACACAGAGGCCTTGACCTCAATCCCAATTAGATTTTCTTAAGATAGGATACGCAATGTCTTCATTGATTATTAACACAGTATTTCAGGCACCATTAAGAAATTCAGTATGTATTTTAGTGTGACGATGGTCATTCAGGTTTTTTAAAGCTGTGGGGTTTGAATGGGAGGTTTGAAATATAATATTGCTTTCACTACAGTGTGCTCGTTCACTTCTGTGTGAGAGATTTCTCAGCACTTCGCTGTCAAGCTTTGACTCATCAAATCCTGTTAATGAAGATATCCATTCTGCGTCCATGCCAACATTTGAGTTGATTTTTGCCTCTTCACTCTTACAACAATGTCCTATAACCTTAAGACAGGTGTAGCTTTACATTTAAATCTTACCTAGTGCAGCTTTAAACATCACTTTCAATTTTGCTGTCAAGATGTCTGTAGTTTAAGTCTCCACGATTAAGGTTTCAAAAACTTGTGTGTCAGACACACAAGGTTCACATCAAACCACAAGCAGCTGCATTCTTGTGTTAACAACACAGCTCCATCACAACAATCTCATAAAGTGATGACCATATCAAATTCCAGTGGGGGCTCTGTGTTGGACCATTTGGTTTTTCTCCCTTTTCACTATAAGATTAGATCGTCTTATTAATAGCACTGTTTTCTTCTCCGAGAGGCTTTTCCAGACATTAATAGCACCTGGATCTGAGGGCTGTTTCATCATGTTTTAAAGCAGCCTTTAGACAGCACTGCAAGATAAGAAACTGTGATAGATGATGCTTGTCAGGTTATGCGTTTCAAACTCCAAAGTCCACTCCAGAAAAGAGCAGAATCTTGTACTTTTATCCATCCAACACTTGTCTTTATACGCCGAGAGCTACTTTTTAAATTGATGGGAATAGAATGGGAAGGAGGCTTGTACTGCGTGAGTCAACATAACGACATACAGGCATGTTTGTGATCAAGACAAAGATGTTGAAGCCTTTATTTAAAAGGTCTGTCAACAGAAATAGGTGCAACTATGCATCAGTTGGCCCAGAACACATATTAAAAAAAAATCAAATAAATGTGGACAGTTATGCAATAGAAATGGTGTTTTGCTACACCACACACAGCATCAGATTTCCCTTCTATTATTCACATTTTAAAATACTAATGCAACCCATCTATATCCTACATATTCCCTGTATTTTCCCTCTTGATGCTATTGTGTCCCATCACATCTGTTGCTATGGACAGTGCACAATAACTGGATAAGACAGGTCTTTTAAAGATGAGAGAAGGGTGAGAGAAATTTAAGTTAGAGGAAGCGTTAATGGGGCCCAGTGGCCATGTCCCAGTGCCCTGAGTGGCTTTGATCCCTCCTCTCCAAATCCAGCAGACTCGAGTGCTGACAAATGTAAGTTCCTGGTTGGGGTGGAGGAGGAGGTGATAGTGCTGACAGGCCAAAAAAACCCCACTGGGATTTGTACTTTTAAAAAGCTACGCTCCATCACCGATCACACAAGGTGATTATTTGAGCTTGAACTCAAAGAGCTTTGGGTGTGTTCTACAATCCAGATGGATGGAAACAGAAAGGTCAGTAGGGCTGCAACTAACAATTATTTTAATTATTGATTAATCTGACAATTATTTGCTCAATTGACTGAGTAATCATTTAATCTATGAAATGTAAAAAAACAAAAAAGTGAAAAAACGAGTGATGTCTTCAAATTGCTTGTTTTGTCAAACCAACAGTCCATCATCAAAGTTATTTCATTTACAATAACATAACATAACATATAATAGTGTAACATAAAACCAAGAAAAGCAACCAATCCTTAGATTTGAATGACTTTTTAGCATTTTTGCAAAATGCAGAAAAAACAATCCAAATTTGTTGATAATTGATTTTCTGTCAGTCAACTAATCTATTAAAAGGTACAGCAAACTCAAAATTGTGAATTTGTAGCCAAATATGTTACTTATGTATGTTGTCTTGCCAACAACGCTTAGAATCCAACCAATTGCTGTAAATTGTTTCTTTACCTAAATGTTATTATATTTATTTGGTTGACACTGGGTTTTGAGCCCGTTGAGGTCTGCTTTGTCACAGAGAAAAACAGTTTCAAATAGGGGACCGCTGCTCCTGGGCTTCTCCTTTGATGTGTGGTTGACAGTCAGTCAGTGTTGGACAGTACAGGACTATTACAGGGGAAACATGGGAGGATTTTTCACTATGAAACTTCCACAGAGCTTATTCGAAGAGACAAAGAAAAAAAGATATTTGTGTGCAATGGCAATTTCACGAAAAACTGGATACAAAACAACCTGTAATCTTTGGGATTGCTGAGAGGATATGTGTATTGATATTTGAGTCACTGATTCTCCGTCAGCGCTCAGCACAAACAAACTTCTCATTTGGTTTCTTGTTGGGTTGAACTTGGTGAAGCTGCTTTGTAGTGTTTTCAGTTCTGGTCGCTGGGGGCTCATCCCGGTCTAATATACAGTTGTGTATATATATATATATATATATATATATATATATATATATATATATATATATATACACGGCTGTGAGATTCCTCTGGTACCTTTTCTGTTAGCTTTGCTGTTCCTGCAGTTGTGATTTTATTTGCATCTAATTGAAATGCCCATACTGTGCTGGTGTTTGGACTTCAGCAAGAAAAATCATTTTTTAGTCGTTATTTGATGTTTACAGTAATATCGTATGTGGGATGTAGGAATACATCCTAAATATAGATATGTAAGAAACCCAATTCTAAATCCAGTTTCCTGTAACTTTAATCATTTCAGCTGTAAATGTTTGTTCTGATTCCTTTACTGATTATGTTTATTGGCAAATCCTTGACGATTCAAAACTCTGATTAAATGTCAAGTAGAAAATATTTCATGATGTCAATTGCCCAATGAGCCTCTGCAATGTTTAAAGTTTGTAAAAAACAGCACCACTCAATATCCATGTCAATTGTTACTCTAGAGACTTTGTAAAAGCTTTTGTTTTTTTTATTATTATTTAGTTTTTTTGAGGATTTTTATGCAGAAACACAGATTCTAATAGCTTTACGAATGTAAATGTGGCTGCGACAAACAAGGCATTGGCAATTAATTTTTAATAACTTTAATCAACACACAAAGAGATGTCTTGAAAGACCTAAGAAGACTTCAGAGGTATTTCAATCTGACAAATAATTTACCACACTCTTTCTATGGGTGTGAATCCTTTCATTCCAAATTTAAGAATATTCAATAAAAGTGATAAACGTCGATATTCCAGGAGATCGTTCAATCCTCTGTGTGTTTAGGAAGTCTATTAATTCCTGTTAGTGCCCCCATAAATTAATTATAATGTCAGGTGTTGTTGCAACTAACTTTAACTTGACCACAGAGAGGCAAAAGACAAAAAGCTTCTACTTCAAGACAATGAAATTTTAATTTATCACAGATGAAGATCATGTGATATGATCGAAAGCTCCAGCAGTGTTTCCCCTAGGTTTTTTGTCCAACAGCAGTGCTGAAGTTTATTTTGCACCACTGGAAGATATTTAGCGCATTCGCTGACACAAGAAGGGCTTTAGACGCATATTTGTACACAGTTGTAGATGTCGAATTATGTTTAATAAAATGCTTCAAGACTTATCAAAATATATACTTTTATTGAACATATAATACAATACAAATAATGACAGGAAAAGTCATGATTGGAGGAAATCGATGAAGATTATTGATGCCCCTAATGTTAGTTCATTGCTGAAGTAGCAAACACTATTAGCTGTTGCCACGTTACAAACAAGTTTAGTTTAGCTAATCAAATCATGACAGAAAACATAGCCTAGTAAAAACCCACACCATCTAGGCCCAGGCCTAACGTTACATTCATTAATAAAACGTGAATTTGATCCGATAATTGTTACTGACGTTTCTACCCTTTTTTTGACAGCGAATTGATGTATTACGCTTAAGTCATTGCTTTCGGTGTGAGTTGGCACAGTGTGGAATTTAATATTTTTGAATAATAAGTTTAGTGGTCCTTAAGATATCTGATCCTTTTGATATATATGTTCTATCTCTCTGACTATGGAGTTAGCTAAATAACAGACTTTCAATAATTGAGGAGTGGCCTACCGTTGAGCTGTTCTGCATCGTCTCTATGTCTCTGCTAAACTTCGTTGTAATAGGTAGGTGAGCAGGAGCAGCATCGGAGCCTTCGTTGCTGCCAGCTGCGCTTTCAGATGACCAATAACAGACTGCTAAATGGTGGCTATGTACAGGGGTGGTCGATTTATAATCCTCGCTCGTCCCCGACTCTGGCTGCTTAAAGTAGAGATAGCAAGTTTATTGCGTTTGGGGAGATTTTTATATAGCAGTGGTGCTTATCATTCAGCGCTGCACTTCAGTTGAATGCATATAGGGGAAACACTGCTCCAGAGCAGAACAGAACAGCTCTAGAACAGGTACTATATGGTCCTATATTGTGCAACATAATGTTGGTGGACGCTTCTATAGTATTTGAGCTGTTCTGTACTAAAAAAAGCTAGCTTTTCAGAATTAAAGGCCCCATAACATCAATAATTGATTCAAGTCAAGCTTATTTGCAAAGTAAGCTTTATACAAGGTCCTTTACTGACAGAGTAAAGGTGCTGCCCTATTTAGTCCCATTAATGAATTCTCATATTAATCAATCTATAGGTAAATTAACCATGGAAATAAAGACTGATGAGCATCCCAATGACTTAATTACTTCACAGGCCTCCACATCTAATCTCCATGAAAGCTAATGAAGTTTCATTCATAAGGAACACACTCAGTTTACAATACACAAGCATTTACTGATATTATTGTTGTGCTCCCTTGTGAATGATCCATGTAAAATTGCTGTAAAATCCCTCTTTCTTGTGTTTTCTCAGTCATGAAGGCATGACGAAAAGAGCAGATATTCCTAAGATTTCCAACATTACCACTACACAATGGCTGGCTGAAAGATTTCAACAAAGGTCATTGACTGCTTAATGCCTCTTTAACTGATGTATACTGTCATCCTGCCTGCCATGGAGTACACCAGTATTAAACACCCCAGTTGATGTACAGTGCTAGAGAGGCTTGGCTGTCCCAGCTGGGTCAAACCTTTTCCTCATGACATGCAAGGATGTCTCTTCAGTGAAAAAACAGCCCTAAGAGAATCACTTTATATAAAACCAAATGTGTGTGTCCTTGTACAAAAAGATTCTCAGACAACCAGATATTAGTGGACAAACTGACATCGCCAAAAGACATGTAAGCTTTTTCTACTGTGCAGAAAAAGGGGCAACTCTCACTGATGGATTACGGCTTTAGATTGACAAGGATTATAGTCAGCAGGATATTTAATGGAAGTTTCAAGTAGTAATAATAATAATAATAATAATAATAATAATACATTTTGTTTGTAAAGCGCTTTTCTAGACCCAAAGCGCCAAGGGTCTAGAAAGTAGTTCTTATGAGCAGCTGAAAGTCGCACTACTTGAATTGCATGAGACTGCATGCAGTACGCCCTGAAAACCAGTCTGTGGGGATTCACAAAGGATGTTGCATAAATGAGTGAAGTCAATTTCTATGAGTTAAAAGTTTGTTTATTTATATAGTCTTATTTAAAGTCTCAAAGGACTTGCTTGTTGTAATATTCATGATGAAACTTGAATATGCAGCAGATGCAGATCTACTGACAAGGGAAGCTATGGAGATTATATATATATATATATTCCCTGTGGTTAAATTAAAAAAAATATCCATATATACATACATATTTCAAATAACACCAGCTTAATGCCGTGTATAAAGACTACTGTTGGAGCAGCTTAGACCGGAGTTTGCAAGAAAATGTACTACCTGCTTCACTGACCAAACCAACTAGAGCAGACAGAAAGGAAATGTATCATTTAATGCACAAATGATTTGTCGATTTACCAATTAGCTGATGAACAAAAGATTAATAGACAACAATTTTGATAATAGATTAATTATTTTAACCATTCATCAAACAAAAATGCCAAATATCTGCTTCTTCCAGCTTCTCAAATGCGAGAATGTGTTGCTTTTCTCTGTTTTATATTATTGTAAATTCAATTAATTCTTTGACAAGATAACAAACGAGTTATATTGAATATATCATGTTGGGTCTCAGGGAAATTTTTTCACCATTTTCTGACATAGAGAAAATGTACTAATGTGATCTGTATCTGGATATCTTATCTGATTATGAAAAATGTTCATACAAAGTGTAACCGCACGCAGGACTCATTGCAATTAGAATGCTATTAATCAGTCAAGCCTCATCTGGCTGTGGTCCAGCTTGCATTATGATCAGATCTCAGCCAGGTGTAAATCTGAAATCTGTACAGTTTGGCCACGTTCCTAAAAAAAATATCCACCCAACAAGTTGAAAGGTCACCTAACTCCATCTCTTCATGCTATCTCCAGCTCCCTTCAAACACAATTGTTCTTACAGAGAAGTAGCAATATGGCCGTTGATGGGGTCCAAACTTTGATTCAGTGGCAATAACAAAAATGTCTTTAAAGAGTGTGGAAAATACAAATTCTTTTTAATTAAAAAGCTTCCTACCACAATGTTCTCTCCGTTTCAAGTGTTAACGTCATTCATAAAGGTCGAAGTCAGCCAATCAGTTGGTTTAGTTATTTATGCTTTAAGACAAAGCTCGACCCAAGCAAATGTAATAGAAAGGTCTGTAATCCACAGTCATTCTTTCCAAACCAACTGCTTTAGTATTGGTGTATTGGAGGTATTGGTGTGCAAGATTACCTCTCAACATTGCATTGAAGTGATAAATGGTCGTGTAGCTCTTTGGATGGAGTCAATCTAATCTGTTCTCATTGTATTACAGCCAAATCACGTTTAAGCACATCACCTGAATTCCAATAGAACTGGATTTATCAAACAATGACCTGAGCAATCCAATCAAATGATGAGGATTAGGTCTCCGTGATGGAAGTAAGGTTTATTTTCAGGGACAAAGTATCACAGATTTTCACTCAAAAGTGAATGCTAATGTCTTCAAACCAACAAGTTTTAAAATATTCTGGGTAGCTTTGTGTGGCTCAAAAGAATCAGAACTTTCTTCTACATTTGGTAACTGCACTTCTCTCTGTGAATGTTGACACCTCCAGGATATTGTCCCTCGTTTTAAGCTATTTAGACATTCTCACTCTCCCATAGTGCTTGCTGCAGGGTGACTGACTGGTGAAGATTCAAGGGCCACACACTACTTTTCAAACATGTTTGGTGCAAAGACTGGATTTGGAACTGGCTTCACGTAGCAGTCAGAAAAGTGATGCAGGAAGAGGGCCTCCCAGGTCGCCCGCCGAAGGCTCACAACACTGGGGGTGACTCACTATGCTGCACAGATACAGTCCAACTTCAGCAGCTTATCATGTGAAAAGAGAACATTACAATCCTTTTCTTCTCAATGACCGAAGGCGAAAACTTTCTCCAAGTACGATCCTGCTTTCAACAGACCAGAGTTTTCTACCCGATGGAAATGGCGGGGGGGATTTTTGAGATCTAAATACTAAATTATCTTGACAGGCCTTAAAAGTGGAATTAAAAGAGCCATTATATTGCTGAACAAAAGAGGGTGGAGGTTAAAAACCTTCATTATGTTCAGTTTCTTTCCGTTATCAAGTTGCATGTACATCAATGACTGAATGGAGGAAAACACTTAATTTCAGACCAAATTTCAGAAAGGTTATGACAGAAAATACTCTTGGGCTGTCCTTGAAGGATTTTCTCTCTCAGGCTGTGCCATTGGACAGATTAAAGTAAACAAGGTCAGAAGCGATGGGACTGTTCATGTTTCAGGATAAAGAAGCAAAATTTACTGCAAATATTATAAACAGTGTTGGGAAATGGAAGACAAGCTGGTTCCAATTTAAAAGGTCACAACTGTTTTGTTATTCTGCTGGTTAATGGCTTTGGATTCTTTTTTATTTGATCCTTTTTCTATAATTTTACCTGGTCAGGGATATAAGGGTCATCTCATCTCAGCACTTACTTTAGCTCAACAAGGACAGTGCAGTCTACTGAATGTCACTGTAAATCAAAGAATAATTCATTTGCATGTGTAAGAAATCTTCCAGATGTAGAAAGCTATCTGAAATACCAGCAAAGCAAATTCAATTTGGTTGAATTTATACTCTGTTGACCATTTTGAACAGTGAAGTGGATTGCAGGAGTCTGTGAAGTCACAGTCACAGCACAGCAGCATCCCACAGACTCACTGTGGCTGTTTTGTTAGCATGTATATAGCCGCTCACCTTGCTGCCAAAACCGAAAAATTCCCTCAGATTTCCACTTAAATTTGTTTGGAACATGTGTTCAATCCACTCCTCAATCTCAGCTCAGAGAGAAAAAACTGCCAAACTAGAAGCTTTGCTGTTAAGTGTCCAATTTCCTTCCCCTGGTGAGAAAAATGAGCTGAAGAATGCATTGAAGGTCAAAGTAGTATCAGCAAAAGAAAGACTAAAATAATGATTGCATTAACATGCAGCTGGGGAGCTGCGTGCTCTTTAAAGAGTTCCAGGAGAGGAAGTAATACAATGGTGGCTCCTTCTGTATTCTGCCATCACGCTCGAAGCAGAGCAACACACACAAAACAAATGTGAAAATAAATTCACACTCTCCGAGGCATGCATACTTGCAGCTGTACTCACACTCGTGCGTGGTAACATGCAAGGAAACCTGTATATGGGCTAACTGTTTGTGTCAATTTTATTTTTGACTTATTGTCATTTATTTTCACATTTTTTAATGCTTTATTTCTGCTTGGGTGCACTTCCATTTTTCCTGCCTTTTAATTTGTTTTTTTATTTGCCTCTGTGACATTTCCATCTGAATGAATCTGTTATGCTTTTCTCCATCACAGACGGTCATAACACAACAGGGATTCAACCTGAAAAGAGTTCTTGAAAGCTTCAATATTTGTTTCTCTAAACAGCTGGTGTCCTGTAGAAAAAGATAATCACAGAATCTGTAAACACTTATTTGACAAAAGCTTAGGTTTTGAGGAAAGTCTGACATCCGTTCATCATGTGTAACACACAGAAACTGAGGATTCTGAAATCAAGTAAAGGGGAAATCCATTGTATTGTTCTATTCAAGTAATTCTGGACACTGAAGTCCAATAAATCTACAAATACAGACAGTCTGTGTATGAAAGGTACTATATAAGTAGGTTTTTTTAAATTATTATTGTTGACCTTGTGATCAGCTCCTAGAAATGTCATCATCAACATGGTTCTACCTTATCAATGGTTTATGAAGTTGTTATGGCTCAAATGTTAGCGAACAGTTGCCTATTTACACATCCAGTAGACACGGAGCAACATTAGCATTAGCATTCATCTGGAGTCATGTTTGTGTCCACCTGATGAATGTTAAGTCCAACAGTCACTCTCGTTTGAGCTTTGTTTCGTCTCCACAACCTCCTGACCAAAAATATCTGCATTTCATATTCTCATTGATACTCCGTCAGCGTTCACTCTAAACACACTGACCATCCAGTTACTTGCTGTGTTGAGGCTGCTCTGTAGCATTTTCATCAGCTCCTCCAGAGCATCATTAAAACTCCACTGGCTCATACATACAATATATGACTGTGGGATTTTCTGTTACCTTCGTGCTATATGCCATCACGAGCCCATCTATCACCATAGCAGCTTAGTCATGAGGATACATTTTTGTGTGAATTCTTCATGTCACATGCAGTAATTGTGGGGTGTATTTCATTTGCATATGGAACAAATCCATTAGCTATACCCACTTATCCTAAGAGGGTCATGGGTAGAGCTGCTATGATAAGTCAATTAATTGGTTATTCGATTGACAGAAAATTAATCTGCAACTATTTTGATAATCAATTAATTGAAAGTTTTTCAAGCAAAAATGCCAAAAATGTGATATTTCCAGGTTCTCAAATGTGAGGATTTTCTGCTTTCCTTGGTCTTACATTATAGTAAATTTAATATTTGTGGGTTTGGAAATGTTGGTTGGACAAAACAAGACATTTGATGAGGTCACTTTAGGCTCTAGGATATTGTAACAGGCTTTTCTCACTGTTTTCTAATGTTTTGTAGACTTTAAGAGTTTAATAATCGATAAATATTCTACAGATGAATTGGTAACAAACATAATTGTTAGTTGCAGCCCTAGTCATGGGGGGCTGGAGCTGATCCCAGCTGACTTTGGCCGAGAGGCGGGGTACTCTCTGGACAGGTCGCCAATTAAAGCAGAAAAGCATTTGAGTCCAATGTAAAAATGAATTGAGCAAGTATGTCATTTTAGATTATCAGCAGAAGGTGACACACTAGTTGCTTTGTTTTTCATCTGAGAGTTTCCTTTTGCCCACGTGTTGTTGGACAGTGATTCAGATAAGACAACGCCGCCTGTTATGTTTGCAAGATGCAGAGAGGAAAAAAAATAAAGCAAATCTCTGTGTGGTTTCTGGTTCCAGCTGTAACAGAAATAGCCTCGAGTTGGAGAGATGTGAGACTTCATTTGCAGGGGAGGTAAGACTTTAGGTTATGTTTGACACAAATGTCACTCCAAATCACTGCTGCCGAGAGAAAATTCACCTGGCTATGCATTTTGCACCTTAGGTCACTTTTGACAAAGTAGAACAAGGAGCTGATTCACTTCTTTTAAAAAATATGCACAAAACAACTATAAACTTTAGCAGAACATTGCAATGAACACAGCACTAAAATATTCAGCGCCATTTTTATTACATCGCTAATCGTCTAAATAAATTTAAACCAGGTTAATATAAACACTACACTGCCTGAATACATGCATATTTCATTAAACTGTGAAGCATTAGCATGAAGCTGTTTGGTTTGGCTTAAACTATCTTCATAATGAATACAAGGATGATTTGGCAAAAGAGAGGCAACTCTGAACTCAAACAATGGAGAAGGCTGCAGTGAAATGGGGATTGAAGCAAAGAGTTCCTCTTTCTACAATACAAGGATGCATTCTGTGGGAAATCATGCTTCAAGGAGTGAAAATATAATTTTGGTTATGGAGGATCCATTTTGAATGTTGGGCAGGAAATAGATGACCCAAATAAGCACTGACCTATCGATCCATTTATAGCTTTTAGTTGGCAAAATAACTTATGCAAAATGTTTTTCTGAAACTTGTTTGCAGCCCCTGGTGACCCTGCAAAGGATAAGGCAGTATAGATAATGGATTGAACTGAATTCTAACTTAAAGATGTATTCATTGAATGTTCAGGCCACTTGGCAGCAGCAGAACAAGCTGGAAACACAGTTATCACTTTAAAAGTGGTGAACGTGTTAGAAAACAGTTGCCTATTTACACACCAAGCAGACACGGAGCAACATTAGCATGCATTTGGAGTTGTGCTTCTTTTCACCTCATAAATGTAAGTCCAATACTCACTCGCTTTTGGCTCTGTTTTAGTTTTCATCAACTCCTGAGGGAAATATCTGGCTTTTGTAGTTTGCCACATGCTCCACTATGTTCACCAGCTGGTCACTAACTTTGTGTGTCTGCCGTTTGGTGCTGGGCAGATAGCATACAGAGGGTCTATCTGAGCTTTTTCGCTAAAAAAACAAAAATGAAAACTGACTGCTGCTTCTGGAAACAGGGTTACTGAGGACACAGAGCGAAGTTTAAAGGCCATAAAACCAAAACACTGAACTAAAAGCCTACACAGATCTGAAGAGAACAGCAGAGTCGGGTGATAATTCTCTGTGGGTTACTTAGAGGGGTCACTCTTAGTAACCCACAGAGAATTATCACTCTTTCACATAAATAGTCATTTAATCCATGTATAATATAAAAATTTTAATTAGTCCAGCTTTAAACATTTGTATCTATTTGGAACAAGGGCTTGTCTCACAACATGGTCAAGGCGTCCGTTTTACAAAGTCTAATGCTTCAAAGTCAGCTGTTTTCTGATGCCGACATCTGGCATCTTAACTCCCATTCAGATTTAGGGACCTTGTCTCTGCTTTGCTCTAACCAAGGAAGGATTTACCAAAAAAGTACAGATGTACAGCAGGTTGTTTGAAGCGCAACTATTGTGGGTGTGTTTAAAGAGAGTACTGTATGTACACAGTGCCACAGAGCTCTATGGTTTCAACCCGCATGACCCAAAAAAGGCTCTGCACCTCTGCGGGGCAGGTGAAATGGGTAAACAACACAGCTACTACTGCTGCTTGTGTGTACTGTGGTGTGTAAAAAATACAAAGAACTACTCCTGTGCTGCATATGCACACACAAAGCCAAAAACAGACAAGAGATTACAATGAAAAGAGAGAAAAAGTGATTAATAACTTTTAATTGAATCAACTGCTGCAGCAATCTAAATTAAATTCAAGCAGTGCTATTGGCTTTGTGTCATATTCAACTGAAAAAACTTCTTAGAGCAGCCAAAACTCAATTCAGAAGTTACAAATATTACATTTTAATGGAGACTGCGATAAAGATAAACTGAAAATAGAAATGCTAATCTTCTGTCAGTCCTTATTTCTGCTTCAGTTGGAATTGTATTAAATCATGATGTGATTGGTCACTAACTCTGTGATACTGATACGAACTGTTAACGTTTATTACATGACATCACATAAAACAATAAAAATGTAAAGAATGGTAAAGAAGTACTTTTTTCACACATTAAACATAATTGTCTTTAAAGGTGCTCTAATCAATATAATTTATTTATAAATGGATCAAATCACTATGACTTCTGTGAAAGGAGTTGCTCATAGTTACCTCTCTCAGAGAATTATCATCACACTCTACAGTTCCCCTCAGCTCTTTAGAGATTTATAGTCTATTTTAGCTCATTGTTTTGGTTTGGTTTTCCGACCCACAAACCAGCTCTCGTGAATCTCGTTTCCAGCAGCAGCAAGCAGCTGTTTTTGGTATAAAAGCACACTACCTGCTCAGCGCCAAACAGCAGACAGACACAGAAGTCTTTCAGCTAAAGATGCAGATATTTCCAGGAGTTGGTGGAGACCAAAACACGAGCTTAAAAGGAGAGTGAATATTGGACTTGTATTTGTCCTGTGAACAGAAACACAAGTCCACATGAATTCTACTGTTGCTCTGAGTCTGCCGGATGTCTGAATAAGCAACTGTTTGCTAACACATTCACCATAACAATTTTATAAATTCAAATAAGCTTTATTGGCATGACAGATCAGGAATCTATATTGCCAAAGCAGTACAGAAATACAATATAATTAAGGCATTAAATAGCATACATAATAATAAAAATATATATTTTTTAAAAACATGGGCAGCGGTAATGCTAAAACATTTACTACAGAGCTTGTTTCCCTTAGTGTATCAACATACTTTGCAACTAATACTGCACACTGACTTTTCTCCTCACATGTAGGGCAGTTTATGAAGATTGGGGAGATGGAGAAATTCAGGATACGTATAATTTATTTTCTCAAATATGGCTAATACTGTCTGTCAATGTCAAGTGGTCAAAAAAAATATTTAATGCAGCTGCTCAGCTTTAAGTTTGGTTTCATTTTGGAAGAACCCACACAGCATAGAACACTATACTGAAAATCGAAAATACATGAATATTGAAAGTTATAGTGAAACAAAATGTGCCCTCCCTGCAAAGTTTTAGTATGCTTGGTTTATTATAGTTGAATTGATAAAGCACAACATGCCGTCTCATCAGTGGAGGTGAAGCAGTTACATATTTTTGACTCAACGCTCTGGTTATTTAGCAAAACAGTTTTCAATCATCCTCATTGGAAGTTATAATACAATACTTTTTAGCCATCTAAAAGCTTTCTTTGTTGGTTATTTGGGGAGGAGAGAACATTTCAGAGCTATTACCATCACTCAAATAAAACAGAGCCTATGCAGAGCCAATTATATTCCTATTTTCTGTTTTCACATTATGAACCCCATTTTGTATTCTTATGTGGATTTCTTTTGGGGATTTCTGAGGTATATCAAGAATGCAGAAAGAGAACCAAACCACAAAAACACCATCAAATATGTCATTACGAGAAAAAAAAAGGCTCTGCTACTGGTCATAACAATGAATCTTTAAAATGACATAAACCCACATCTTAAGGATGATTAATGCATTCATGATTTATCAAAGCTACTAGCACAGTGGACAACAAATCATTATAGCTCATGAATATGTATAAGGCCAAAGGTTTGGTGTTCAAATGAAACGCTCATGATGCATTGTTAATTACTTAAATGTGTGCATGGACTGTTGAAAGTACATTATGTAGTATTACTTGTTACATTATTATTTCAACCCTTTGCTACCTTACCTATAGTGTTTCAAAACTTTATACATTTTTTAGTTTTGAATCAAGACAACAATTTTTTTAAAGATAATTTTGCAAAGATTTGAGTGACACAGGTAAAAGAGAGATATAACTTTGGAAGAATGAAAGTCAAGCTTATGGGGAGAACAGAGCTTTGGGTCCTTGTTAGTCATAAACTGGAAGGAGTGAGAAGAAAGTTTTACTAGGGCTCTAGAGACAGGCAGAAAGCAAAACCATTTAAAATATGAGAATGAGAAGAATATGTCAAGGCTAGAACCTCCTTAACCACAACATTGTATTCTCCCTCGAGTTATTAAACAAAACATAACCTGGGTAAATTCAGCCCAATGGCAAGACGCAGAGCTGATCAAAATTAAAGCAGCAGATAATGGAAAAATGCTCCAGGATATGTTTTCAATAATCAGTCTTTAAGTATATTGTAAACAGAGACTCACATTTTAACTTCTATACTCAATAACTGCTTAAAACATTCAACATGCACTTTTTTTTTGTTTTTAACTATTATTTATTAACAATTGACACGGGCTATTTTCACAGCAGACCCAAGCTAAATTACATGTTTGAATTGTAATTAAACAAAATAATACCATCAGTGGGAATTGCCACTCCTGCTATCGCTTCACCTGCTGTCAATTCTACAATTGGCCAATCAAATTCAAAAGGTTAATCATAATAATTCTGAGCAAATTACAGGTGTTTTTGAGGGATATTAGTTAGGTGAGACAAACATGCTGGGCACTAAAAACGAAGCCTAACCAGTTCCCCATAACCCATATAAAACAATGTTGAAAAAGAAAATGGCCTGACAATGAGGGCTGCAACTAATGATTATTTTTATGATTAAACAACGAGTTGTTTGGTTTTTGAAATGTCCGAAAATAGTAAAACATTTCCCAGAGCTGAAAGTGACATCCATATTATTTGTTTGGTCAGACCAGCAAAAACCCAAAATCCAAAACTCAAAAGATATTCAGTTCACCATCATATAAGACAACGAAAAGCAGCAAATCGTCACCTTTGAGATGCTGAAACCAGCACATTTGTGACATTTTTGCTTGGAAAATGACCCAAACTGATTCATATTCTGTTGATCGTCTAATCATTCCAGATGCTCTTTAAGCATATTAGCATGTCTACATAATCTGGGGTCAGTAATATGCATAATCTGCTCTCTGCTTTTCCTTGATACACATTTGGCAGATCAGTTTTACCAGAAATTACACTGCAGGAAGGAGTAAAGACAGAGAAGCAGCCACAGCGAGCAAGTTAGACAGGCTCACCTCAAACCGCAAACATGTCATCAAGGTAAACAAAACCTTTTCCTGTGCTGTTACTCCCACTGAGCTGCATCAGAGGCTCTGATCACAGTGCAGTTATTTCAACTGCATGGACATTCATTAGAGGTCAACCACAGATGAAAATCAATGCCCCGAGGATGCACAAATGATGTCACATCAACTTTACGATTTACCTGCTTGTTTTCGACTATTCTTTTAGTCCTATGTCACTTTCCCAAGAGTACATAATTGCAGCATTCCTCTGTTCGCTTGATTTTGTGAGTGGAAGACTGCAGCTGCACTGGGTGTCTACTTCTTGCAAGAAATCCACACCCAAGGCATCTGACTCAACCAATCATAGCTTCACAAATCCATTTGCTGCTACAGTGCTGTCACCGCACCGTGGCATCTGGTTTATTTTATTGGTTTATGAAACTGGAATAACACAGAAACAAATGTTGTTTCTCCCCTATTATGTGCACCTACACAGTATTTTACATACAGTATGTAAATCAACAGAAAGGCCACTTCCTGCATCTGTTCTGTGGTGTATCAGCCAGTGGGGGATTTTAATTGGGAAGCCCCTTAAGAATTGAACCATTAACAACAAACACAACTGGATTTGTACATTGCTGCAATAACATGGATAAACCAGTGAACCAAATTAAAGAAGTATGCACGCTCAGCAAAATCCTACCTGAGAAAATATTAATAATATGCTCAAGCTTCATCAGTTTTCTGGCTGTGAGATTTCTACGGCAGCACGAGGCAGCTTTTGTATCCATCATTTGCACACAATTAATTTCTTTCCAATAAATTGTAAAAATCAGTGTTGACTCTACCACCAGACATGCAGGTATTTGTAACTGCTTTGCTGCATTAAGGATATTCTGATGGTTCATTGTATCTCTGTTGAATTACAAAGTTCACTTCATTTTTCCTTCCTGTATTAGGGCTTCACAAACGTGAGTCTTGGCTGTAGTTACCTCCTCACTTTGTCAAAAATGTCATAGTTGTAAACATTTTTTGAATTATCCATGGCATATTAATACAAATATACACAATATAATACAAAAATGTCTCTATAACTGACAAAAAACAACAACAACACAGATTAAAACTATGTCAACTTTTTACAGCTTCACATGTGATGTTCTAAATACATTGTGCTGGGCAGGTTTCCCCGGAGAAATCTTTTTTGGAAGAAAAAGGAAATGATGCATTTTATGTTTCTGGCAGGAACCACCGAGGCACAGAAAAAGAAACGGGATGCTGCTGCCCACAGAAACACAATATCAACAGAAAATCAAAAGGAGAAAGAAGTCAAAGAAGGAGGAGAATGAAGAGGAGATGTACAAGACCTCAATACAGGAATTGGAATTACTATCATAATGAAGCAGTGATTTCCTCGCTGTTTACCCCTGAGCTTGAATCTAACAATTATCTATGACTGATGAGTACTAAAGCTGAGTTGGGAATAAAACCTATTTGAGAAAAGATGTTCAGCTTTTAATTGAGTTACAACAACTACATTTCTCTACACCTGACTGTCTCGTGATGCTAACAAGCTCATAGTTAGGCATGTATCCCTGGAAAAGGAGCCAATCAAGGGAGCTGAGCAACTACGCGCTGCTGGAGCTCTCCTGCTCAGGTCTGGCAAACTGGTTAGGCTTTGATGAATAAAGACTACTGTAAAAGTCAAAGACAGGGAACACTGGCAACTGCAAAACAACACGACATGTTGCGTGCATTTTCCCCCATTCCTGCTTTGCCTTTGAGGAACTTGATTTACCAAAGTCATGTCGATCTGCTTCCCAGACAACCTTTCAAGTTAATTACAGAGAAAAATTTGAAGAATTTCCCCAAAAGATTGTAAACCATTGATTTTACAAACCCTGCAGGTCAGACAGATTATTAACTTCAGTAAAGTCAGAGATTGCACCTATTTAATTAGAACCTGTGTTAATGTCATATCAAATGATAAGAAAGTAATTGTTTTCATTTGGCTTTAACCCCCATAAAAAGTTTGTACTGAAGGTCATTTAAAAATGAAAAGGTAATTCAAGTCATTACTACACATAAAGTGCTCTCAATGTCAACATTAACATTTTCAGAGGGATTTGATCCGTCTGTGTCTGATACTACAGCCCAGAGGATGACAGATTCTTGATTTGCACATGCAAAGCTACATATTATCTGTCACTGAGATGCCACATATGTCAAATACCCACATGACTGGATCTACCAGAGACAAAACTGGTGAAAGTTAACTTGAAAAGCTGTTACCATCAGCGTCCAGCTGCTCCCGTGTAGGCGATAGGGGAGTTTTGATTACCGTCCCCACTCAGTGAACTCGAAGAGGGGCTAAGCACAGAGCAGCTACTTCTAGCCACATCTAGCAATCTGTAAAATTACTTCTGGGCTTTGTGCTCTCATCTGCACATTTAAGCGCGAGTGCTGCTATGGCAGCTTAATCTTTATTCAGTCAATCTCTCTGACCTCTTTCTTTCAGCCCTCCTCCTGCTGAGGGGACCTGAGGCTCAGCACTTCCAGGGAGATGTGTCAGACAAGGATAGAGAGACAGCTGGTATACATTTCGCGGGGATGTGGAAATCAGATTGTCAGACGACCCTACGCACTGCTCCCTGACTTCAGAAGGCAGAAGTTACTGTCAGTGTCATTGATTCCCTGTGGATGATCCCTACACTGTTCAGCAGAAACTCTGAATACTCTGGTGTAAGAATGAGTGTCTTTTTAACTGTATTGTAAGTGTTATATTGTGTTGCCTTCTTGGATAGCTTAGATAAAGTTACTACAATAATTAAATTTCAGGATTATGGAGGACTATGTATCTAACAGTTGAATCATATATCATAAGAATACATAAAACAATAAATACAAATATTCAACAATTCATTAAAATGAGCACTTTCATGATTCAAGACATGCCTAACTAAGAAAATATATTGACCTTGATTTATTGCATATACTGCAACTGTTGGTGTTTCCCCATTGCTTTTCTTATTTACCATCTCTCAGCAAAATCCTCTGAAAAAGTGGGATTCTTTTCACACTTCTGTTGAAAACACATTTTACCTATAGGACCAACTGACCTCTTCAGTTCCTAAACACAGAGGAGTGCGTATCCAAGCTCAAACAGAGATGGTTTGGTTAAGAACCAGCTACATTATGGTCAATCCTTCTTTCTCTGTTGTGTTGTACATCAAAATATTACTACTACCCCCAAACTTCAACCTAACAACAACAGACATTCACTTGCACAGACATGCATTTGTTCAGCTCGGTTCACTTCTTCAGCTAATGTTCAATTTAGCAATCTTCAGCTTGTACAAGATGCCACCGCCAACAGGATAAAATAACTTGTGCAACAGTTGGTCTGTCATCCCTCAAAAGGCTTTCAATTCCCACCAGATGCGACTTTAAAAGGTGTGCTGTTTCAGGTATCATCATCTCCATGGTGACCAAGACGGTGCTGACATCCCTGCATCAAAAATATGGCATCCATATATCGCCATGACAGCAGCAGTACTGATGGTGGCCAAACTGGTGCTGATGTCCCGTGCTAGATCCAGATGTTTCACTAAAGCACTCTTGTTAATTCTAGATACTGTGAACATTTTCTGAGCACACACCACAAAAGGTGCAGATCAGTGTGATGCAAGTCCGTCAAAACTACAACATGCCACCCAACTCTTCTCCATTACACCATACTCTCATTTGATCATTGTCTACCCTTTCTAAGCACCTACTGCATCACCTGCATTGTCTCAGACGTTTTCAAAGTTTGAGGCTGTACTGTCTTTTATTGTTTCATAGTGGAGATCTCTTGAAGTCTTTATAGACTCTGTGAGGTGGCAATACAACTACTGTAAACGGCACAAAATTCTAGTACTTCTAGAGAAACATACAAGTGCCACCAGAACGACTTGAGAGTGTCGTTCAAATTGTCAGTCCTATTTTACAACTTTGTAAAAGATATTAAGATCTCATCTAATTGCTGTAATTTTACTTGTTGTAAGTCCAGATTCACCTTCACTTGTCAGATTGGACATACTGCAGAGGATTTTTTGAGAATTCTGAAGTTTTTCTTGACCTGCACAATCCCTCACCAGGAAGGGCTGGAGCCTATCCCAGCAAGCACTGGGCAGAGGCGTGATATTACCATAAACAAGTCTGCAGTTCATCACTGGCAGAAAGGCAGATAATCACACTTGCAGGTGAACATGAAAACTCCAAACAGAAAAGAAAGAGAACAGAACTCACATCCTTATTGCTGCGATGTGATTTTGCTATTTACAGAGACATCATGGACCTCTGTTATTATATATATATATATATATATATATATATATATATATATATACACACACACACTAAGAGCAATGAATTGTACTCACCTAATCCATAGGTATGGCAGGGAGGACATCAGCATGTAGCAGTAAAGAAAGAAAGAAAAGGAAAACATTATTAGCAATCTGTTCAAACAGTGTCACAATACGAGGACAATTTAAGTAATTGCTGTTAACATCAACATTAATATGTGAGTTGTGGTTAACAGATTTAATAGCTTAGGCCTGAATAATTAATTACAACAATACATGTCTGTATACAACTTTTAAAGCACCAACATTTATGTATTCATTGTTTAGCAAACAAAACATCAGATTCCACACTTACACAAATTATGATACATCGCAGCTGTATGTTTGTGGTTTCGGTTTCAGGGTGTGGGGAGTTTACGTTGGTTAGATTCTGATTAATTTTCCCACAAATCATTGACAGACTGAGGGCTCACTGCCAAAACACCGTGGTCATTACAGTGGGCTGCTAAAAGTGTCTATGCAAAATTAAATCAGCATATGTGAAACGTATCTTGGTGTTATACAGTATGTGACAAAGCTCAATCCTAAGCATGGTGTTGGAAACAACATATTTTTCTGTGTGAAACTCCATCAACACAGATTGCCACTCATGACAGATGGCAGAATTTTGTTTGGTCATGAATTAATAGTATTTTTAGAAAGTGCTTTTACAATGGTAATTGATTAAGTTTGGACTGATAAAACAACATATTGATAAAAGCAGATAAAAATACTACATTTAATTTGGTAACAGCTGCTAAAAATGTTTTAATACATCTGTCTGTTGTTGAAATAGGAAACATCAGGTGATTAAATTATTATTGATTAAAGTCATACCAAAGAGTTTATTTAGTATGGTTTGTCTCGCAGTTACTGATCAAAGCCTGATGTAAGGCCATTCAGTCAGTTGCCCATTACTGACTCCATTGAAGCTATTCTTAGTATTGTGTAAGTGCTATATGACTCATCAATATGTGTTACACAAGAATCAAAGCTCCTGAAATAAGTGAAGACCATTTTTGTAAGATGTCATTTGATTTTTGGTGGGAACAAAACTTCACCGGTTTTCAATTCTTATGCCTGCATCTGACTTGGTACAATACAGCCCACCAAACAAACAAGATAAAAACACAGTTGAATAATAAATGAAAGTCGATTCTATGTTAAATTCTAAATTCTATTCAGAAGATCAGTTAATATATCTGTCAGAAAAGCTAGTCAGTGAGGTTTAATGCATTCCTTTTGTGAACATATTCTGCTAACTTACAGAATATAATCATGTTGTCACGCACCAGGGACTCACAGAGGGAAGTAGAACATTCTCTATGCAACACGTTGAGAAAAAAAAAAACTCTAATCAAGTGAGCAAGCTCGGGTTGTAAGGATGTCAGACATCTGTTGGCATACATTATCTCAATTTCCGTGTAGACAACTGGTTGGTATCTGCCTAAAAAGGTCAGCGGTGGGAAAAGGAGGTGTCAGCGCCGTAGTGGTGATGGAGTGGGCCAGCGCAAAGTTCAGGTTCACCAGGACTGGGAATCTTTATGCCCTTATTGACAAAAGGTCAAGGTAACTAACGATCTGTGGGAAAAGGTTACACCTGTCTAACGAATACACCTCATTCCATTTACATAGCCTGCCATCATGCATAACAACTGGCTGTTAAATAACAGGATGCACACCACTCACATTTTACAGAATGTGTATGTTAAATGCTTGCCTGAAGATATAAATGATCCAAATTAAAGGACTGATTGCGTCACACATAGCGCATATACAATTCTCACTTAGCTATCCCAATTATACAAAACACTCTTTGCATTTTATTTAGTAAACAGCAGCTGCAACATGTTCTCTGCTTAAATATTAACTATGCAAGATATCTGATGTTTCTGGTGCAGAATGCATTAATATTTGTTGCCTGTGGTCAGATTTAACTTTAAAAATTTATGCTTTAGCAAAGCTTTAAAATCAGTGTCTGCAATGAAGCAGAGGGTGGGGGCGGGTGAGACGCTGGATAGCACACTGAAGAAAATAGATCCGGCTTTAGAAGCTGAGGTCACGCTATGTTGATGGTATAAACCACAGCGTCCATCCCTTTAGAGATCGTGGACAGGAGTGAACGACAGGTCTTTTTGATGCTTTCAGGTGCAGGCTCTGAATATTCTCAATCGGCATGACCTGAGAATATTCAGCGAAGTTCATGACTCAGTGCTGCTATTCAGAAGTTGCCTCTCCTTGGGAAAGTGAGGATCATGCCAGTGTTATACAAGCTTTTCATCTCCCACATAAATAGACCTAGAGGTATTCAGCTGGAAACCTTCTCCCTCTGGATTTGTCGCTGCGTGTTTCCCCACATTTTCCCCCTGGCTAAATGAAGAGGAGACATTTTATTTGTTCGGCTCGTGGAAGATAATAGTTTTATTTTCTATGAATATAAAACATGATGGCTTTGTTGGCATAAGACTGAACAAAAGAATGAGAGCAATGTGACAAAATACTTATTCTTTTTGAGTTGATCAGCTGGAAGGATAGGTCATTACTAAGATTTGTCTCTTGATTTATTTGACAAGTTATAACATAACCTTACGCAAAAATCATTCTTTGCATCTCATCTCAGTGATACACAGGTATAGCAGAGTTGACACAGTCGGCTATGTAGGGGGGAGTTAGCAGTGTGAAGTGTTGTCTGTTACAGTGATACTAGCACCAAAGTTAAAAAAAAAACAACTCTCAAGTACTACAATCGCTTACATTGGGATCCTTAAGAACTGTTTATTGTAGTCTATAATGTACTGAATAGTACACTGCTGTGAGGTTGCACAACACAACAGAAATGATAAAGATGACGTTACCATCTGCATTTGTTTCTCCATTCACCATGATCTGAAAGCACCAGGCGTCACATAGCCCTTCTTTATTATCTAAAAATATATTGTGCCAAGTTATGTTATAGAGCTTATATAAGCACATGGAAAACTGGTCAGTGTTATGCCTTGGAAAATGGTTGGCAAAATGTAGAGTGCGGGTAGTTTGTAGTTAAGGGGCTACAATGTGGAAAATCACTAGTATGGTGCTTAATTCAATTGTAACTTAATATTATAGGCTCATATGCAGTCAATACATAATGTAATGTTCTTGCAAAGTGTTTTGCATGCACAATATTCTTTCTGAAAGTAAATAGTGACAATCGGTATTTATAAGGTCAGGGTTAGAAAGATTCAAATATTAAAGCCACACTATTCAACTATGCACGTTGGCAGCTCCAAAACACAACTGTGCCTGAGGGTTACCTCAGCTTGGGCCTGGAGACTACTGTATTACAAATTTGTGGCGTGGGGTTTGTTTCCCAGGTAGGGAAGGTCTAACATTATGGCTGCATTATGGAAAATGTATAGGATGCAGAGTTTTTAATATCTCTTGTGAGTCCCCCAAATCCATGGAAGTGCAACAGCAAATTGCAAGAGTGCCCCTTTCACAGCACAAATCCTGCACAGTAACAGGTCAAGATGAACTGCACACAGCAGCTTGTATTTACTACAATAATCAGTCTGTTGTGCATTTTACCAAAGGGAATAACAAGGTAATAGTTTCAACCCTCACTGCTATGTGAAGACAGTTTCTAGTTCACCCTTAAATTTTGACACAGATGTATTTATTACAGAAAATGTGCCTAATACAGCTTTAAAACATATTGATTGTTGCATTAGTGCTAGGTATATAGCCCCTAATAATCCATATTGCCCAAATTCATGCAAAGGGCTGGATACTGATTTATACAATACGGCAGCTACAAAAAGACAAGTTTAAAAAAGACTAACATGATAATTAGATAGCATTCCTCGGGTGTCTCAGGTTAGTAAATAATCCATTCTGCTGTTTCCTCCCTCTATCATGTGGCAGAAACAAACAACACAGGGTCATGTCTATTACTGAAGGAAAAACCCACCATTCTCAGACAAAGTCAAATTTGTTGCCTTGGCTGAAATGGGTAATCACTCAGTGTAAGTGCAGTTTAGAAGTGAACAAAAGGAACACACAGACATGCAAGCAGCCTATAAAACAAGCAAAGCAACAGAGAGGAGGGACAGAGTGGATTTAGAACGAGTTTATCTGTAAATAGATGTGGTGTTTCTGACCATTACTGAAGAGTAAAACTTGCATCAAGTGTGAATCTAAAACTTTAATAAGCCATCAGGCAGATTTAATACTTTGCCACCAATACTGTGGGCTCTTAAGATAAACCCCACAATTGTTATCTCAGTGAAGAGCCGGGATGCATGGGGAGCTTACTGTATGTTCAGGAATCAGTCCAGTTTTTGATGAGGGTAAAAGGACACAGCTCTCATCTTTTTTTCCCATGGCAGTGTGTGCATCTGTCGAGTCCTTGAGAAAAAAGAATTTCTTGGTGATAAACAAGGCCTATCTGGAGGAGACCTTGCAGCAGTAAGCAAGCCTAAATCAGGCACTGTTGCATGGCAGATAATATGAGCTGCTGGCAGGGGAGGAGGAGGGGGGTGTTTGCTGCAGACTGAAGGTAGAATCTGCTCCATGGGAAAGGGACACTGCTGATGCTACTGCCATCGATGTCCAGTGAGGTCCCTTCATTAGCCTCTGTGTCCTCAGTTTTCTCCTCTTGCCTCTCTCAGTGTCCTGTTCACCCTCCACAGAGTGATGGGGAGGGCTCTCTGAATAGCAATAACCCTGCCCAGCATCAATCCATCTTCTACTTCATTAAGGGGGCTGCAGCGTTATTGCTGAGCTGTAATGATTCCACAGATCTCCCTCCCATAGGCCGAGTTTCTTAGGCTTTTGGAGATGTCATAAAAGGGAACACGTTAGATGTGCCGGAAATGTATGTGAATTATTAATTTCTTCAGTCCCTGGAGGAAGTTTGTCTGCATGGATGTGTGTGCGTGGATGAGTGTGTATGCACGAGCGCATGTGCATACTCCTGGCTACTGCTTTATACTTCATACAGGTTGATTCAAAATTTATGTTGCCAGCTCCTTTGGCACTGGAGAGTTATTGCAAAAAAAGTCAAATGAAAGGCCGCAGCAATACTAATGTGGTTTCAGATATATGGCCACTGCTTCTCGTTCGCATCTCGGGATGGTAATGCAAGAGAGATGATGCTTTATGCAGACTAATCCAGAAGAAACAAATCAACAGAAACTGGAGAAATGAAGGAACAAGATAGGGTTCAGAGCCCTGTGTATACAGACTACAGCAGGCTCATACACTCAAAACCTTTTTATGTTCCCTATAAAAAGTCCTGTAAAAAGCACACGCTTGGAATATCTATCCTCTAAGAAGCCATTAACAGTGATGGGGAGAATATTTGAGGGTTCTTTCTTTCTTTTACTTGTTTTTCCTTACATACAGACATTTAAATGTGCTATGCGTATCATTTTAAAATACTTAATTATAATTGTCATAAGTGAAATACACTGACATAATCACCGTAAACAAAGTTAGATCATTGTAGAGATGATTAGCAGCCTGTAGCTCATGGCATCAGTATTGTTATATCTGGTGTTAATCAAATTTAAGACCACATTTCCTACTAAACATCCTGCCACTGGGGATCTGTGCCTCTATCTTATGTGCTTCCTTAAATAAATGAAGGTGATTAGTTCATGCCACTACCAGAAAGTTTTAGTCCTGTCCAAATATGGTGACTGTGACATCACACAAAGGCCTCAAATATAATGTAGTAGTAATTTATTGATGACAGAATGCTACTAAAAGCCCCTTTAGGACCTTCATGCTGTGTAATTTGCACAGTTCAATCTTTCCTACTGTTTTTGTTAGTGTGCCATTTATCTTAGAAGAAAATATCTATATGAATTAATGCCTGCCTACAGTTAGATAATCACTTTCACCACTTGTTGACAGCACATTCTGACAGTCCATTATATTGACCTACAATACAGCATGTATCGCTAAAAGCACTATCCTTTGCCTGAGAAAACAATGTCACTAGTAATCACATTAATGTCCAGTCTATAGTTACCATGACGTGGTAAACTGTGCAGAAGCGACCTCTTGTGTTCATGCAAAGCAGAGTGACATAGTTATAGAACTGCAAAGGTGTGAGGTTGGGCGTATCATCCCATCTCTTAACAGTGCAAGTTCATATTTTTAACCATGACCATGATCTTTCGCTACCCAAGTACTTTTTGTTGCCTAGGCTTAAACAAACCCTAACATAGAAATCAAAAAATGTTCAAATGAATCGTATTTGTAACCCCCATATGCATTACGGAAAGCAATGGTAATCATGGACAATGATGTTGTCCTGCCGATGGAGGTGCCAGATCAGAAAATGTTCAAATGGTATATGGATACTTTTGGAAGGAAATTACATGATCTATTTTGGTTTGATGACATGTTGCTTCTCCAAAACTACCTAATGATGTTCACCCAAACAGCTGAAGTTAATGTTAAAATCCATGTTGCTGTGTTAGTTTAAATATAACTGGCATTAGTACAATATGCCTAGTTGGATTTATACAGAACAGTAATGAGCCATGAGGTTATGCACCTTTAACCATGTCTGAGAATCTGGTCTGTATCCAGTCTACAACCTGCCAGTCTGATTGCCTCACAGTTCAACACCACAGCTACCTGAGGTAAGCAAACAGTAAGAAATAGGGGCTGAGAACTGTGTAAGGTTCACACTGATAGAGTGCTTGTTTAGAGGGCCACACACACGCCTGAATGCAGCCATTAATCATAAGCATTGGCAATCCAATCAATTATCCAACAGGGAGAGGTGAAACAAAATCCATGAACTCTTGAGTCAATGAAGTCAATGAACTCTGACCTTTTCACCAATCTCAAACCACCCACGCTAATCAGACAGCTGTACCTACATCGACATATAGAGACTCAGCACAAGCAAGGGAGCTGCACACTCACGGAGTTCAAACACCGAAACTGTTCAAAAGCCTCCCAAAGTCCCACAAAGATTAGAAAAACGAGTGAGCAAAGAATGAAGGGATGGGTGTGAATGAGAGCGATAAAGAGTACAGGAAGGGAGACGGCGTGTGGACACATCACTTATCTGCTACTGAGGCCGTGTTCACCTCCGCCAAATAGATCTGTCAGACTAGAGCTTCTCAAGCCTCCTGAAGGGAAACTCAATAAAAAAAACGCAACCCAGGCATCTCCCAGTTTTCCGGGCCAAAGTAAATAGGCGCTGAGCGTGACATTATTGATAGACCATAAACTAACACTGCTGCTGCTTCTCAGTGTCAGATACTGCTGTCTGTCAGAGCAGTCAGTGCAGCTGTCACTTCCTGTCACTGCAATGGAATATTTCCTTGCATCAGGAAAGGAAATGGAGCTCGCAAAATCAACATACAGTCAAATGGAGGTAGAAATATGTGCATGATTCCACATGATCCAAACTAAGCCGCACCACACATTGACAGTGAACTCACTCCAAACACCCAAACGGAAAGTTTCCAACTTTTGAACCGACTAATCCAAACTGTTTTGGGTGCGAAAGCAGCAATCTTTCAACTAAACATTTAACATGCCAAAGCGAGTACATGACCTTTGTTTGAACATATCAATCATGATCAGGCATTTGCTGTCTGGGCTTAGTGTGGCTAAATACAAAACACTGCTCATGTTTGCAAATGAAGGAGCGCTTAAAACGAGCAGCATTAGTGGGCCACCATAGGCCACCATTCAGCTCCACCAGGAAAAACATAGAAATGGGTGACAAATTGGAAGAAAAAATCCCAAGTACCTGAAGCACAGTGCAACGAAGCTTCCTAAATGCAGCTTCCCTGAACATTTTTTTTTCTGTTTTATATGCTTGGACATAAACCTAAATACTCCTTAGATTTTCTTTGCTCTACCACAACTTTCTTTCATTACACCTGCACTAATTTGCACTTGCCTTTTGGAGAAGGAATTGTTCACGCAAGAAGGACCCTCGCAAATTGGACCATCACCACTCACTGTGGCTGCTTCTTCTTTTTTACCATTCCTCCCTCGCAATATTTAACACCTGATTAAACTGAGACACAAAAAGTGTCATTAAAGTCCACATCTTGATGTTTTTAATCAAACACTGAGTTAGCGCTGTTGCGTGACTACTGCTGCCCTTGCTGTAGCTCCTTCACAATAAAAGCCTTTGCAATGGTTTGCCAGTGAAAAGCAAGAAATTGTGTCGTTTCAATCATATTGAGTGAATAAGACTCACTGTTACTTATTTTCCCTAATAGTTTCAAACAGGATTCCCTGTGGGTCAGCAGGGCTGCTGTGTTTATAACCGGGTCGGTGTCTGTTCTCAGTGGGAAACTTGGTTCCACTCAGCATCCACTCCTTATCTTGGTTGGACTGCTTGATCGATGAATGGTGAATAAACTCATCTCTCAACAGCGCTGACCCTATTGCTTTAGTCTACAGACACAATCAGGGAATACTGGCTGGCAAATCAATTCACCAGTTCAGCAAACAGGCTGGCACACAGCAGGGCCCAAATGCAGCCAGAGCGTTGCAGTGGTATTGTCCCAAGGTAAGAATAGGCAACAAACCACCTGTGATGAACATTCACAGCCTCATGTTCACTGTTATTCACCCTTTAAAAGCCAATCCACAGTGCAGAGTAGCCCATGACCGTTCTGAAATGATAAATAATGAGGCTAAGAGAGAAGCTTATGGGAAAACAGGGAAAATCACCCAGAGACATGATATCCAATTGTATCCATCAGTTCGTATGTGGTTGATTTTCAATACTCTGACAGTAATGCTTGTTTTGCATGAAACATGTTGATTGTGTGTACATCAAACTTAGGATGGGTTCAGATTTATTCAAGTCTACCTTAAAGCAAAACTCAAATGCCCAAACACAAAGAGGGAATTTCATACTAAAAAGATGCTTTAGAAGATACCTGCATTATTTGGCTAACTCAGACTGCTGAAGCCTCATAACATAACACTTTGGCTGGCAAAGACTGTGTATTTTGTCTCCCATCTGTCACACTAGGGAGCAATATCCTTTGCATATCCTTTAAGTGACCAAATGAAAAGCAAGTCATGTCATTTAACATCCAAATACATATATCATGATGTTTGTTTATTTTATATGTTTGACTTCTATCCCCGGCAAATATATCATGAATGTAGGATACAACCTGTAATTACAGGATAATGCATGGTGTATTTGGTCTATCACTGAGCATATAAATGACAAATAACAGAGACAATTACTGTAAGCCCACAGTATACGTTTTGAAACATATTTCGATAATAACCACAGCAGCTTAACACCTCAGTCCACCTTGCATTGTTCATTAGCTTGTCCAAGAGGTCAATTACAAAAAAATCACTTTAAAATAAGTATCAAAACACTACCTAGCTTTGGAAGCTGCAAGTTATTAATTATCATCGCAATCTCTTCAACATTGCCTGCACCAGCCAGTCATCATAAAATCACACATAATCAGATTTTCACATAAAACATTTCACAAAAAATATAAAAAAATATGGTGTGCCTTTCTCGAAAGTATTTGTTATGTTTATTCTTTCCCTGTTGCGGTCCGTGGCTGACGGCGCACTCAGGCGTGATTGCTGTAATGTCGGCATGTTTTATAGGGATGTTTTCTTTTGAGACGATTAAAAAACTTCACAACATTTACAAAGAAAAAACGTCCTACCGTAGGTTCCTGCCACGCCACAATGTTGTCAAGTTAGAGGGGGGAAGAAAAAGAAAGCCAAGGTACTCCTACTGTAGCATACTGGACTAGAAAATGTACAGCAACGTGATCTATGGTTGATGTACTCCCGATCCTCTTATACAGGTAGATAAGAACAAATTTCTAATTCGCAATTCAGGATCATCATATTGTGTTGTTGGTATTGTATTGTTTACTCAAACTTGGAAAGAAAGATACTTGACTACTCCCACCAGTAGGAGAAGCCATAGCCTAGCAACAGGTGAAACAAACAGTTTTCATTGGGGCAGCTACGTGGGAGCCGTGAGGTTATCTGAATAAAATGCACCCCCTCTGGCCATTCAGAAATGAGTATTCTCTGTGGCCATGCTTTCATTAAAATGAAACCTGCATAACATGGTGATAAATTCAGGCACTTTAATACTTTACAGAGCCTTAAACTACGGCTTTTTCTACCTTTCAGGACCCACAGATGCCCAAAACCTCAAGAGTGGAACAGCCAACCCTATGTGACAAACACGACTCTAAAAAGATTGTGCCCTATTTCGAATGTTTTATCTTTTAGTTTGTGCCAGGCAAGCTGAGATAATAGATCATTGCAGCACTGAATTGTTATTAATTTATAATTCTGTTATTATCATCTGTTCATTAGTGGAGAGAAACTAGAGTGCACTGTGTCCCACTTCCACTCAATTTAGCAAGACATCTTCCCAAACTGCCAGCACCACAGTATTTCCTTCCATATGTGCATAATGCCAGTCTGTCTGCAGGAAGTTGGAAATTTAAAGACAGACAAAATGACAGTGGAGAGCAAGAACAATTGAAAGTAGTTCTAAGGGCGACAGATTTTTTATCCTCAGATTGCTTACATGATATGACAAAACCTGCATGTCTGTGACTGACTGCTATTTTCTTTTCCTATTCACTCTCATACATAGAATATATTTCAACAGCTGTCTTGTCATTGAAACAAAGCTCAGGCAGTGCTAAATTCAACAATACCACACTTGATCAACAAAAACAGTCCAAAATGTAATTATACACATGAATGGCAAAAACAAATCCCAGATTTATTTTGTTCAAGATAACATTTTTCATTATTAAGAAAGTCTCAGACAATGCCTAATTGTGATTTGAACTGCAGCAGGAGGAGACCTTAGTTCCGCTGAATTAAATATGCTGCATGTAATGACTTTTGCCAAAATAAGGCGAAAAACACAGGCAGCATACTTAACCTTGGTTGCTTGTTTGACTGCTATCTCCGCTCTCTGCTTCACCTGGGAATTGAACTCAATCTAATGAGGAATACTGATTAATGAGAAACGTGACACACAATGTGTGAGCCTCTATGAGACTTTCCCCCGGATCCACAGAGGGATGAGGGGTATGTAAGTGTGTATGCCCAAACTACAATTAGTGCCTCTTAAACCCCACCAAAACCTCTTTCTGACCAAATAATACCAGAAACTAAGGAACATCCAGAAACTAAATCAGAAACTAAAAGCTGCTGTTTGTTTCCACCACATCTGAAGAACGGTGAGGGTTAGTCAAATAGACCCTTTACAGATAAAAATGTTTTAAAAAAGACAGCTTTGTTTAAGACAGAATTCATGCATGAAATAACAAAATAATCATGTTTTTAGTTACCTTTGGCATGTCATATTTGAATGAATGCTGCAAGAGAGACAACCAGAGGTGGAAAGAGAGACTGAAAATGTCTCCCTCTTTGGCAATTATCTCTTTATCTCAACAAGTTGGGAAGTCAACCACACAACTTTGTTTTGAACTTTAAATAAGCATTGCAAGAGATGTCCACCCCTAATATTGATTTTAGTGGCGCCACTGCTTCCTTACTGCGAAGTGGCTGTAGCAGCCTGGAGGTGTGTTTTTTTTCCCCAATCATCACCACTCAGTAAATCAAACTCCACCCTGAGTTTCTGGGCCATTGGAAAGCACTATTAGAAGGAGAGGGACTTTTTTGGGCCCAGGAACTAAATTTTGATCCTGCTCTCTTTAATAAAACAAAGGTAAAGTTCCTGAGTTCTTAAAAAGGTTGCTGGGTTGGTGGGAAAGTTCCTGCAGTGGAAAAGGGGCAAAAACACGATTGTGTAGGGCTGATATATTGCGATAGCCACAAGAAGTCTTGAGTAATTGTCACTATTATATTTGCTGGAACGCTTTTACTGTAATAACAGGCTACAGAAATTTGGAGTTTCAATCACATTTTCTCTTATTTTATTTTTTTCTTGGAGACAAACACTTTTTTAAATTAAGGTAGGAATGAAATTCCTGTTCTATGCATACTGTGTCCACGGCATGTGCCTGATTTTTATTGTTGACTACAATCTACTCTACTCAGTGCACATTACACTGTGACATTAATCCAAAACATAAGATTACAGTACAGTCGTAACTGTCACAGTAACCAGTGATGGTTAATGATCACATGTCAGTATTACTTTGACACCATGGCAAACAACAAGGTCAATTAAGCAATGCACAACCATACTTGAACAGTTTTATGTCGACTTTTTCACAGGGATTTTCACTCCAGTTAGGTATCATTTTTATCAGCTCTGTAAACTAATTTGTTCCACATTTCACTCCTGGCACCTGTTCTTTCCTGCGGTTCAGGTAGACAGGGATTCAGTTCAAGAAGCAGTGTGATGTTGGATGCTGTTGCCACATGTCAGCTGTTTGACTCGGCTGCAGTCCACTGTCAAGACCTAGACAGTGGATCTGTTTATTACATGGCTGCTCTCCTTAACTCAAGGATCTTAAATATGAGAACCATGGAGGGCCTGCACAATCCAGGTTTTCATTCCTGTCAAGGACTATACTTGAAGATTTCACTGATTAGCAGCTACAGAGGAGGGAAGTAATCATTGAAAACACTTATGTGATGTTTGGCTGAGCAAAAAATCTGCACACTTTTGAGCCATCTAAAAACACAGTCCTTTTCATTACTTGATACAGCTACAGCAACTATTCCAATCCTTGTACCAGATGCTGGTAAACACCATGTGGAGGTGATGTAATGCTGTTTGAACCATCCTGTACATTCGTTCTCTGTCAGCCCTCGCTGAAACAATTAATCAAGCAGTCAATTAGTCAATCAACAGAAAATTAATCAGCAACAGTTTTGATCATTGATTCAAGTAATTCTTTAAGAAAACAATTCACAAATGTATGGTTTCAAAATCTCAAATGTGAATATTTGTAGAGGCTTTTATAATTTTTATTTCTGCTTTAGGACATACCGTACATACACTGATACCGTACATCGAGTTGGATGCATTCTGTGACACTGCATTAGTTTCGATGTAATTACCCGTGTATGAGAATTGCATATATTTTCCTTTTAAATATTTAGTGTCTCCTTTCAGCGGTTTAAACTGTAACTCACCTTGAGTATCATAGCAGTGCAGTAAACCTTGCATAGTGTACCACCTTGCATAAAGCACATAGCAGAAATTCAGCACATACAATTATAGAATTAATAAGAAGGTATATTTTTCATATACTTCACAATTTAAGAGGTACATTTAGACCACTAATTGGTTATCTATTCAGTCCCTGAGGAATGTGCTGGTCATGAAGAAATCACAGTCTAACCTCTTATCTATTTACACTCAACCAAACCAGAAACCTCTTAGACAGGCAGTCAGGCAGAGAGACACAAAGACAGAGTCAATAAAATCACATGAAACCTCTCCTGCACATCACTGGACAAACATGAATCCATGGACACCAATGCACACTTTCATCCCCACTAAATCACATGATGTAGCAATAACACCTGCAGATCATTGCTTTGGCATACCGGTCTATTAGTGTCTGATATAGCCCCACCAAATGGGTCAAAAATATTACGTAGCATTAAATGACTCTCAACATCTCGAATTTGCATATTTATTGTCTTTACTGAATTCAATAGCACTGTGAATTCATGGCCTGGTGTGACATTATGATTTAAATGTTAAGTAATGACAGCACATTTTCATCAAAAACAGCCAAATAAATACACGGAAGACCAACCGACTAAACACTGGCCCATTAAATGCAGAGATCAAGTGACAGGCCAAAGACTGCCCCATTAAAAAATAAACACTGATCGAGTAAATACTGGCCCATTAACTACAAACAGACTGGCCCATTAAGTGCCAAGATAGAGTGACAAATTAAGACTTGCCCAATACATAACGGAGACTGTATGACTGAAAACAGGCTCATTAAATATGTGTGACTGTAGAAAAATGTGTCCAATGCATACTAATAGAGCAAAACCAAATAAAACACTGGCCTATTAAATACTGAGTCCAATTTAAGACAGATTTATTTAAAGCTGTTATATTAAAGAGTCCTAGACTAAGAATAGTTTTCAATGGATATCTCCAGTTTCAGTCCAGAGTAGGGCCCTTAACTTTTTCTGGTACTGACGAAGTATGTCTGTAGCATCGGGTATGCAAAACTGTCAAGTACCAAAAGCTGGCATTGGATGTTCGGTTAGTTTCAACAGTTTTCAGTGGGACCAGTAACTTCCTTGAGTCTCTGCTCGTTGCCTGGCAACAGGTCCCAGCCAAGAAACAATCCAGCACATAACCCCCCCCCCCCAAAAAAAACGGTGAATATGTGTTTATTACTACAGTTTCTGAACAGATTAAACAAAGGAGATAAAATGTGTTCATTAGTGAGCTTTAGAGATGTTCATAGGCAAATGTTACCTTTTGAAGTTTTTGTATGAATCTAACTGTCTGCAAAAAAAAAATAATAAGCGTATTTCCCAAAATTACAAACTACTGAGGTTGCCTCAGAGTTAGGTGTTGAAAAAGGAATATTTCGATATTGGAACTATAACTCAGGTATCATATTGGCAATACGATGATCAATTTCAAATAATACCAAGCCTTAGTCAAGTGTTAGACTTAAACCCTTTACGGGAAAGCAGCCGTTAGTGTTTAATGGTTGAGTGCTTACTCAGCCAGTCTGTCTGAGACAGACCAACTAAACATTGGCACATTAAATATTCAGACCTACTGACTAAACACTAGCCCATTTAAAGGCTAAGGCGGACCGACTGACTAAACACTGGCCCATCAAACACTGAGGCAGACAGACGGACCCAACAGCACAGCATCTGTTCAGCATTTTCGTTCTAGCTGAGGGGGAGGCACTCGCCACTTGACCCTGGGAGTGCCATCCCTATCACTCCAACAGCTGAAAGAGCAGCATGAAGCGGACCACATGCTGTTTGCAAGATTTCGGATGCGGAGCCTCAATATCAGGGTCCGTCTGATTGCAAAAAAGTGGAGGGAACAAAACCAGAATGTTGGTGCAGGATGCTGGGATCTGAGGTGTGCAATTTTATCAACTGCAGGTTCCTTCTGATGTACCTGGCAAAAGTGGTGCTTAACAGATTTAGACCATCTCCAGACTCCAACACATACTACAAACAACTGTCACCAGGACTGCATTCGGTAAACATTGTTTTGGTGAAAGCATTAATGCTAATGTTTACTATTGTGGTTCTTATTTATGCCGCAATGCAAGTTATCACTTTTGATGTAGCTGTCACGATTAGAATAATAAAAAGGAGAAATGTTCAGAAGAGATGAAGAGGGAAGATGAAGCTCTCAGAGTCAAGGAGAGGGGAAGGATAAAACGATAGAGAATGAAAAACAAAGAGGGAGAAGACTAGTGAGAGACAAGTTATTTGAAAACAAGCATGTGAGTGAGGAAGATGAAGAGAGACAGACGCAGTGAAGTTTGACGTGACATCAGCCTAGTTTAGATCTGGGAACTGAGAACCATTTCCTTAACAGAACCGGTTTCAACTGAGTTCTTGTTATTTTATGCTTAGACACTTACTACACCTGGATGGAAAACCATTTATAGGCTGTAGAAAGCTCCTGTCAAAATGTATACAACAGAGGGCCAGAAAGCTGTTGAAAGCCTTGTGATTTTGTCAAGTCCACTGAGCAATGTGGGGCTTTAAGGGCCACACCAGAATGATAACTTGTGAGGGTAGAAGGTAATTTAGGTCCAGTCTTCAGGGAAGAGAATGCAAAAAGAGCTTGTTTCAGGAACCCCGGGAGATCAATGCAAGGGGCTTATAAACAGAGGAACTGCCAAATAAGCTGTAACTCAGAATGGACTCTGCGCTGTCCCAGAGGTGGAGTCTGTAATCCATAATCTGACACCAACTCACACAATGGACTTGTACTGGCCAAACACTGGCGGGCTTTTTCAACATATAAGGGTGTGTGTGTGTGTGTGTGTGTGTGTGTGTGTGTGTGTGTGTGTGTGTGTTGGTTTGGCCATACTTATGAGGACCGACACTTATCTCAGCTATAAAGACGTTTGCCTTCAGTCAGACATGTAAACACGTGTTCTTTTTCTTTTCAAACACACCCTCGAGATTACAATTTGTGTTTGTCCAAGATATACCACAGTGTAAGAAATGCTTGTGTAGACTTTTCACCTCACTTCCTTTAGACCAAGGTACAGCACTCAAGCAATGGCTCCTCAACATAGGGTTGACCTGCAATGTCCAAGTAACCATTTATTGACACAAGATGCAGGTAGGAGACACAAGTCATGCAGTGTGCCCTTGTTTAGTCTTGTAAGCCAGTTTTTTGCAGTCACACATTGTCGCTGATCACATGCTGGTTCAACCCTGATGTGTTAGGGAGTGACATGGGTTGAAAACACAGTGTTCAAGGGGTAAAAGGAACAAGAATGCTTTCAGAGGTAGGGTTAAAATTAGGGCTGGTCTAATTGCAGTTACAATAAAATTATGCTGACTGAATATAAGTCAGAAAAATGTGCTCATAAGTATAGGAATACCAAAACATATATGTGTCTACCTCTGTGAGAACCAATTTTGAGGCCCATTCTTGCAAATGAGAACCATTTTGACCATCCCTCACCTCTTAAAGGTTCCCTGTGGAGTTTTAGACCTCCAGTAGCGCTATGGAGCTGTTTTTCTATGAGTGAGTCCCCGTTTTGTTTATCGCGTACACCCACACGAGGACGCATGTGCAATGGTGTCACTATGGTGGTGGTAATATGCTAAGGTATGCAGCAATGTGCAAACAAAGGCAGGGAAGAAGGAGACTGCAAGCTAGTAAACAATGCTGGATTTAAAAAACAGCTTTGCAAATGTTTTATGAGGAAGGAAATGCACTAGACACATTTGTTAGGTCTCAAGGATACACACAATGAGTTTTGGTGAGTAACGCTGAATGTAAACAACTCCACAGGGCCCCTTTGAATGGCCTGCTTGAGGACTGGGTCTTGATTTTAGGGTTGAGGTTTAAATTAGGTTTAGTTAGGTTTGAGGGAAGGGTTAAGGTTAAGCATGTAGTTGTAAAGATTAAGGTTGCGGTCTGGGGCTAGGGTAATGCATTGCATCATGGCAGAACTCACTCTGAATGTGTGTGTGTGTGCACACTGCAACAGGATATTGTACTACTTAGAACAAACACTGCTTTGTTTACTTGAGGCAGTTTAAGCTCTGAGGTTGGTATTACGGGCTGATGTATTTGTCATTTTATCATTCCCTCTGTGTCATTACATCTGCTTTGATTTGTCACTCTATTATCCAGCCATGCGACACGGTTTTGGCATTCTCAGCTCTGTTTTCAGAGATAGTTTATCACAAAGTACAACTGAATACAGAGATTTGTCTTGGTTGCATTTGCAGCGACATCAACTTATTACTGATGCAGTGACACACTACACACAAGTCATGAAGACAAAAATGGGTAAACACTATTGGTTGTATTTTATTTTAACCTTCACAAATCTACAAGAGGCCGACTTGTGCGCACTAGCTAATTTCCATAAAAACAGTGCTTCATTATTTTACTTTCACTTACTGACACCTGGGATCTGTGCACGTCTGAATTTCAGACCAAGGTATCAGATATAAAGGTTATCCATTACATTTACATTGATAAATGTCAACAAGAATATATATCCTATTATATAGTTTGAGTATGGGTAATTTTCAATCAAATCATATTGAATGGAATATTCTACTCTAAAGTCCTTTTCTTCCACATATAACAAGAATGCAGCAGAAACATGCAGCCTGTGAAATTAATAAGGAAAAGTGAGAAACTGTACAAGTGTCAAAAATGGCTATGACTGAACTGTTGAGAACACTGTTAAGTCTCAGCTATTTAAAACATGTGTTACTACAGTGTGACTGTCATTCACTGAAACTCGCACTGGTGATCTATCTGTCTCTTTAAGTTGGCTGTGTGCATGTCAGTACTAGACTATGTCAGGCTCTACATAATCTAACACAATCACCATGGTGGCAACAAACAAGGAAAATAAAACCGAGGTTGAACATAACCAATGCAGCTTCTGTAGTTAATGATTTCTGGGTGATGACGAATTTTGCTAATTGCACAAGAGTATTTTATAAAAGTGGCAGGATTATGCAACTATTAAGGATTAGATAAGCAATGGTGTTGTGAAGATTTCTCTTTAACAAGTATACAAGGTAAAAACTGTTTGTAGAGCTGATATTCTCAGAATTAAAATCTCAGTGAATACCAAAATCAAGTAATCAAGTAAATTAAGCTTTTTTTTGTGTGTGCTTTTTCTCCAACTGTGTCAGTGTTTTCTCCCCACCTAACTCAATGAAAGACTAATCAGAGAGGAGAGAGAAATTAAGGAGGGATTGGTTAAAACAGCGACTACGTGATGCTGAATAACATTTTCTGCTGTGTTCCACTGTGTGTTCTGCATGCTGCCAACAGTCCCACTTCATCTTAATCTATAATGAAAGTCTATGCCTTTTAGAATGTAAAGCATGTACGTACTGCGTGCCAAAAGGTGCAGGGAAGGCTCTGCAGTGTCATTTTAATTGAAATGACATGAAACATTCATTCATCTGCCTTCAAAAAACGAAACAACCAACATAAAGATGTCACCTTGGGTTATAGGAAATGGTTATGGGCATTTTTTCACTGTTTTCTGGCATTTTGTAGGCCCAATGATTAATTGATAATGAAAATAATCATATGCTGCAGCCCAAAAATGACACAAATGTCAACAAAATTATATGCTGTTAAAATTCTGGACAGTCAGTGACCGGAGAGTCAGTGTACAGTACAGTGTGATTCCTGATGGGACATGGACCTTAAATGACCAAAAGATACCTCAGGATATATGATTCGCTCCACTTGTTCTCAACAAGGGGGATGAGAGAAGACACAGACAAAAAGATAGTGACAATGTCTGATCTGGCCAGTCCATTATGGAGGGGCGCAGGGGAAAGCAATATGGCTGGACAAGTCTTCAAATCTTAAGTCTTTGCTCTGAAAAGAAGCAATGAATGAAAAGACGTTCACCATGGCCTGGAGAGCTCAAAGAATGAGTTTCTTTTATGAGGAGGGCAACTAGAACATTTGTGGAAAAAGGGCATTTGATTTGTTTTCTTCTGGTGCACACAGTAGGCACGCAAGCATGTAGATTTGCCCTATGAGCACATCATGTCAAGTGGATGGAAAAGGAGCCAGTTAGGAGGGGGAGTAATGGAATTAAACACTCTTTTAAATCCCATTTGGTGACATCTGGTGCAATTTAAGTGCTTAGAACAGTTTCCAAAGTCTAAGTGAAATGAATTAATAATTTATGCTTTTCTTAGTGTGCTTTCTTTGTGCTTATTTGGCGAAAGCTGTCGTGTAATGATCTGGCTAGAACTGTTCATTGCATTTCAGACTATGACCCAGTAGCTTCAAGAAAGTGAAATTAGTAAAGGAGAGTCACGAATAAAACAATCTTCTGTAAACACCATTAAAATGTGTTGCCCAAGTTGGACAGCAACATAAAAATGCAGTTTAATGCGCATAAATCTGCAGCAGAAGAATAAACAACTTATTTATTATAGGATGATTGGCCAAGTATCACTCATATGTTCACACACAAGTCTGACTGGAGCAGGTGCCTTCTTCCAGCAGCAGTGAAGAACTGCCTTTTAAAAAGGGTATGCTGGTAGTGAGGTTGTTTGGGGTAGTTTAACTGTAGAACATTTATGCCTTTAGCTGAAACTGCAGTCTCTATCCTTAATCAGAAGTAACCAACTACTAGACCAATGCCTAAATTCAGCTTTTTCTTCATGCATTTGAAGTGGAATAAACACCAAAGAGGAGAAATGTCAGCAAACAGCTTAAATCCGTTTTTTTTTTTTTTTTTTTCAGTGAGCAAATGTAAACTATGTAACTATGATCTGTAATGTCATCACGTAAATTCAATGTCAAATGGTTGCTCATAGGGCTGAGTTCACAGAGATTAAAAAAAAAAAAAAAAACAGTTGTTGCTGTTTTATATCTGTGGATTGGCCACTCCAGCACAAAAGCTCTAATTAGGAGAGTGAATATTGGACTTTGTTTTTGTCAGGTGACCAGAAACAGGGCTCCAAATAAATGATAATGTTGTATATCTGTTTGAACTTTATAACCTGGTAATACAGCATGTGGTGACTGTCATTTTTTTTCGCCCTTGTGCCCCAAAAATCAATTAATGCAGCTTTAAGAGTATGCATGGCATTTATCTCTGAAACCTTTGCATTCTAAATAAAATGTGGTATGAGTAATGTATGTGTAATCTGTTGAAATATGTGTCTGCTTCTTTGCAGGTGCATCCATAACCTTCATGTAAAAAGAACAGTGGATAACATAATAACAATGATGGGGAGAAAGCATTAAGTGCAGAAGACTGACTCAGAACAACAGTTAAGCATCACATCCTGCACAAGTTCAACATATCAACAATACAGGCAATCATTTGTTGCACAACAAGGATGCTTTGCCAAACTAAATGCAATTACATAAGAAGAAAAAACAAATACAAGTATTGTTTAAACATCTTCTCTCATATTCAGAGTTTGAGAACAGTAAGTTCAAGGAGACTGGCGATACCTGTGGTGAGATGGCAAGATTTATTATGCTTCCAACTTGTCTCTGGAATAGGAATGAGAGAGAAATGAACGCATTGAGAACAACTACCGCAATGAAATGGGGTCATAATTTAATTTTCCTCAACTGACAAGCTCTTAGTGGCTCTCTGAACAGCTCTCCTGCCCAGCATGCATGTGATTGAAATGGGGGATGAGGACGCCGTGTCACCGTCAATTCCATTTTGAACTTGCACTTCCTCCGCTGAACTCAAATGAAAACCAAAGTTAATTGCGTCCTCATCAAAATCCAGACAGCTGTATTTAGTGCCGTCACTACAGAAGTCCATTTGCCGCTTCATCTCTGTCAAGTGAGACAAATATTTACTGAGCCAGACACTTCCAGTTACAGACCGCATTCTGGGGGATAAACACAAAGATCAAGTCTCTACACAGTGAGCCTAGAGATGTCACTAACTGAATTCACAGAGAAGGTGAATGATAAATAGTTAAGTGGAACATGGCATGCTTTTCTACTGAATGACAGACCAGCACAAGGGAAACCTTTGTCATTCTCCTGCACGCTGCCATCTGATGTTCTCTGGATTTAATAAATGGCAGAAAGAACCTCATCTTTACAGTTTGCTGCATCTCTGTACAAGTTTATCTATGAGGTGCCAGAATGGATGAAAACAACATCAAATCATCGGCAGGGGAGATGCAAACAAGCTGCCAGATATCATCAGAGGGAAGTGTAAAGTGCATCAGAAAGGGCATGGGTGGTGGAGCTCCACTGTAAATCCATACAGAGAAAAAAAAAAAGACAGACATCAGACATCGGTATTGAGTTTTGTGTTTAGCTCTGTCACTGCAAGCTTGTAATTCAAAGTTTATGTGATGCAATTTTCCTTTATTTACTCATTTAAACAGCCATGTCTGTCTGAGAGCCAATAAATATAAAAGCCAAAAAAAGACTGGAAAGACACTCCACTATTATGATAAAGAGTGTGGCAATGTTGATGATTTATGGACTTGGAAGTCATTCATGTGTCCCTGTGTCATCAGTAGGGGTGGGAAATTATTCTCAATACTTACAGAGTACCAACAAATATGGGTCCGTAGCACAGAGTACAGAAAACTGTCAATTATCAAATGTTGGCTGTGAATGCTTGCTCACATTCTTAGTCTCATTAACTTTGATCAGATATTTCATAATTTCGCTCTTTTTAGACTGTTTTTTATTCAGGCAAAGTTCCTGTACTGGTTGTACAAGAACTTTAAGACAAAATTAAACACTGATGCATTTGAGAAGTTTGCGAATTTTGTAGAAAAACATGTTTATACTCTTCAAAGTAAGGTGTTGTAAAATTCATCATTTCGGTATTTGCACTGAAACTCATATTGGCACAAGTTTTGAAAAAAATCAAACAATACCCAGCTCTCTGTAGCCATTGCATGTTAAAAATTTTGACTCCAATTGACAATTTGCCCGTATAATGTTAGAACCCTAAAAGCAATGTATGCAATTTATTCTTTTATGTTTATATGAAAGCTCAGAGTACACTCATTAACTCCTGTCATATGCAAAGCAGTATTCATTACAGAGCCAAACATCGAAAACAGCATTACTTTTGGCATCATGCTATACAGGCAAACTTATATTCTTTGTTACATTTACTTTAAGTTTACTGGCCCTGTAAAACAAGCTGCCGCATTGTTCTCCTTGGTAGATAAGGATATGAACTGTCCCAGAAAATCATCAATTTGACTCAGATCTAAGGTGCCCCTCAATTTAAATTAATCCCAAATGTGTTGGATGGGGTTGAGGTCAGGACTCTGTGCAGGCCAGTCAAGTTCTACCACAGAAAAACTGTGAAAATCATTTCTTTATGGATCATGTTCAAACCGGAAAGGGCCTTCCCCAAGTTGTTGCCACAAATTTGGAAACACACTATAAACAAAACTGCAATAGCTGATTTTTTTGTCCATTAGGGAGCAGCAGAAACAAGCTCTAATGCAACACTGACATATCAGCACCTTTTAGCTTCATATGGTGAACTGGTTAGCAAACACATCCAGCAGATACAGAGCAACATTAGCATTCATTTGGAGTGTTTCGTCACACCTGGTGAATAAAAGTCCTATATTCACTCTCCTTTTAGCTCTGTTCTGGTCTCCTTTAACTCCTGAGGGAAATATCTGGCTCTTTAGCTGCTAAATGCTCCATTGTGTTCAACAGCTAGTCTCTAACTGTGTCTGTCTCCTGTTTGGTGCTGAGCAGGTAGTCAGTTTTTAGATGTTTTTCGCTGAAAACGTCTGCCTACTGGGGCCAAAAATGGTGAGAGTGAACCAAAACACCTTTTCCATTCTGTAACCTAGCCAAACCCAAGGAAAAAAATCAAATGCCTTAAAAATATATTCATGTGTGATGAATAATACCAAAGAGTGACTTTTCAAACCTTAATCCTTTTCTCAACCAAATGCAGCACACTCCCGAATACTTCCTACCTGCAAGCCTTTCAGTAAGGGTGAGAAAATAATTCACAAGACTGTTCTTAAACACAGAGCCGATAAGATTAGCCAATATGGCTGTGAATGAGAGATAAGTGTAGACTAATTCCTCATGTCTTGGGGGCAGAGTTCCTGCAGAGTCCCAGTGGGCTGACCTGCAGCTGAAGCTTCCTGGAATGCTACTAGCTACGACTGATCAAAGACCAGCTGATGACTTCCCTTTACTTGGCAGACAATTTGTACAGAAAGAAGAAGACGTGTGGAGGCATTTGTCTATGAAGGTAGGCTACTTCCTGATTTGCCTTACATGACAAGTGAAATCTTTTCATGATCACAGCAATGTAGCCCAGAGACACATTAGCCCGACATGGTTCAGTCTTAATCCTGAGGCGTGATGGTGGAGTTTTCTCCGGGCTGCTTCATATGCCGCACACATTTCCTTTGTGGAAGCACGATGATAGGAAATCTCACTGAAGTCGACAACATGGACGCCTGTCTTGAAGCTGGAGCACAATACAGCAAATATGGGACACCTGCTGTGTGACGAGCAGCTGAGAGCCAGGAGGAGGCTTTTCATCTGATTGGAAGCAGAACCAAACCATGGCCATCAGTGGAGCTCCAGCCCCTACATCTTTCCCAAAACAAAGACAAACAATGGGAAGGATATCTGCTTTCATATCAAACACTTAACAGACTGAAAAAGCAGGAGGATTAAAAAGCTTTCTAACCAAACGATGACAAGTGCAGCAAAGGACCCTAGCAAACTTGCATCATTTGCCAAGAGATAAGACAACAGTCCTTCTTTTCCCCACTTCAAGTAAACAGAGTTCTGGAGCCATGTTATCCAACATTCACTGCACAAAACTATTTACTTTGGAAGTCGGCATGCTCAATTATGGTAGAGGGCAAGATTCATTCAAATTCATTTCATTTCAAAACAGATAGACTAACATTGTTTTGCTGTCAATACCTTTCATCAAAGGCTCAGAGAAATCAGTGCAGGGTATGGTGCCGTTGTTTTGATGGCGTGTTATTTTACTCAGACAGCAGCACGTCACAATCGTTTCCACTGTTCCTTCACTCTTTGAGGGAGAACAATTTCAACTAAGTGTCACACTTGGAAAAAGTGAAAAGAGATGTATGCTACACATTCACTCATGTTCTTCTACACACAGCTATGCCACTGTCTTCTAATACCCGCTAGTATAGGCGCACTGTAATTTGTCAAGGAATGAACAGCTCTTGTAAAACTTTCTCTGACATGGGAAATGGGAATATGAAACAGAGAATGTTCATAAATATGCAATGGGTGTTCTTAGCATTGACATTGCCTCTGTTTTCCCATACAGATGTGATGTCATTTCATATTTGATACGGCTATATAAAGCATGATACCAATGACACCTTTGAAGTTACATAAAAAAAAAAAATCAAGTCCCGCGGGGGGGTGGGTGGTGGTGTGGGGTGGGTATATTCAGTACACAATGTCTGACACTAATCTGCAAAAAACCCTGATGTCCCTTGAACAGGGCTGGAGATGATTAATTGATTTTTCAGCTAATTAAAGCAGACATTCCTGCTTGAGCTTTAATCACATTAATCATATTTCTAAGCATCCCACGCTAGTAGGGTACTAACAACTGATGGGTTCATTTATTCACTTCTTTCAGCCATTTTCCTGACCTGCCAACCTTTATGTACATCAAAGTCTACTGGCATCACATATGTTGCAGCACAAAAGAAAAGAGAAGCTTTAGCGCACTTTTGACACAACAGACAAGTCAAGTCAATTTTATATACAATCATATACACAATATTGCAAATCTCCCTCAAGGGGCTTTACAGTCTGTACAGCAAAGAGTTGGCCATGACAACAAGCACAAAGAGCTGCCAGCACATCATCACTGAGACACATGCTGTGAACCGACCAGGTTATCATTGTGTTGTTGGTCAAAACAGACACACACTCGTGGGTGGTAACGCGCATGATCCTAATTGCCCAGTGTACACAGCTTCATTTCCCCCAGTCAGCAACATTGACCATTAGTGCTTTATTTTAATATCTGACTGAAGATTTCACCCTTGGGTCTCAGACACTAGTTTGGCACCAATGTTTTTGAATACAGTGAAAATCACAAAAAGGTACCCATAACCAGACGACACAGCAGTAGGAAAGGAGATAGAAGGTATACTCTAACTGCCTCATCAGTACCTGTCCTGATTTATTACTAAATACTTTATTGTTTTAAAGTGTCTAAATTCAATTCACTGCTAAATGACCACAAATTATTTAAACTCAAATACAGATAAAAGCTTATGTTGCCTCAAGTGAAGACAATGCAACACAGGTCAAGGGTCAGAGCTACTGTTCCTTAACAGTTTTCCTGCGGCTTAAGCACAATCTCCTAAAAAGTGAGGAGTGTAGTGAGTAGAGCAGGTGATATGAGCAAGTGTGGAGAAAATGACTGGAGGTACTATACGTCTCGAAAAGAGGATTTTCAGCCCCCACTGAAAATTGGAAGTGGATTCTGATGTTTCTACTCGAGTGAGAAGTTCATTTCATGATTGATGAGCCAGGACGGAGAAGAGTCGACAGTAGGTGGATTGATGACCAGAGCAGCATTGGCAGAATGAAGAACACTGCCCAGCATGTAGGAAGTAGACCATGGCCTGGAGCTATAAGGGTTGTGGATCCCTTTGAAGTCGTGTGCGCCAGCAGTAAGGTTCTGAATTTGATATCATTTGAGAAAGACAGCAGTGGAAGGACTGTAGTAGGAGTGTGAGCTGAGAGAATTTGGGATAGCTAAAGATGAGGAGGGCAGCAGCACTGAGGATGGCAGGGTTGCAGGGTTGCAGGGGGGGCTGCAGCAGACAACATGAAGATGATGTCTGATTAGGGAGATGTTTTTAAAAGCAAAAATACATAATAGGCTCTTCAAAACAGTTGGTTTTCTAATAGTTTAGGTAAGCTATGAATCATACTGACCTTTTACATCTATCGGACAAGAGACCTTTATTTTAGTTTACATGAGTTTCTGCATCCTATTCAGCATGTGTAATGACTCAAAGATGTTCCAAAAGACTATTCTGTTGGACTAAATCAGTACAATCCATTAAGTATAATTGTAAAACGTAATTAACCAGTCTGTAAGAATAATACAAAATTTCTGTTCCAGGTTGTGATCCATCAATTTTCTGCTTAAATTAAAGAGGGGAGATTTACATTGTGCAAAATTTACTTAAAACTCAAGAACTTGAAATAGCTTTCAAGACGGGTTTCTCCTAGAACAGCATTTTCATTCTCCTTCATGTGGAACAACCCTCCTCTGGGGTGGAAAATTGAAATTTTAACAGCAGCAAATCACTGTCTCTACCATCCAATTTTTTCCCCCTTCCTTTCCTTGTCTACTGCAAGACAGTAAATTGACAAAGCAGGATGCAGAGCATAAACAACACAGCCAAACTAGAAGATTTTATAATGAAGAGATGCGGCAAAGCAAAGCTTTAACTGACAGTGAAATACATAACATTATACAAATCCAGATATCAATACTGAGCTGCTGTAGAAGGCCTGTGGGGTCTATATTCCTAGACAACTTATTTAACTTGACAAATATGAGTGTGGTGTTATTGACTCTGTTCCTCATACAGAAAACCCTTGTGCGAGTGAAATATGAATGGCTTTACAGTAGTGGGATTGACACCTGGGCAGGAAACGGCTAATAACTCTTGCCCTCTAATTTCACAGGAGGCCTGTGCGAGTGAACTGTGGACAAACAGCAACAGTGTGCAAGAAATGACTGCCAGATGGTTGCGTCAAAAATGGAAAGGCGTACAGATGGAAAGGATCTGTAGTCAAGCTTAAAGGACAGATGGCTTGTGTTGAGTCAAAGGGTTAATAAGTCTGCTTTGGTGCACATCTGAGAAGACGCATGACAGTTAAAATCAAATGTGAGTATCTTCATGAATCCGTGTCAACCACAAAACTGAAGAAATGCACACCAATTATTTGAAATTTTATATGAATAAAATCTGATGACACTTAGCAATGAATAACTCCTCTATCATCACCCACAGTGATGCAGGTCAAACTCGCAGTGCTGGTCGGTCTAAATAATTCAACGAACGTCAGCTGACCAGGCTTTTCATTTGAGGTTTAAACATTTACCCGATTCGCCAACGTGTGTAAAGAGAAAGGTGAAAAGATGGACAGCAAGAGACAGGCAGAGAGAGCAAGCGTGTTGAGAGACCTGAAACTGAAGTTGTATTTGTTAGTTACAGTATATAATTAGTAGTTACGTGTAACTCTGTGGTTTAGCAGTGATGTACAGTATGAAACCACAGTTGAAGATTCAAATCTCTTTAATGGTGAAAAGGTATTAGAGTAACATTTGTGTTACATTGTCATGCAGTTGTCAAGTTATTAGGGCTTTCCTGCCATTCTGTGTCTGATCTCAGAAGTTAGTTAAAAGGATGAGACTGGCGATATTCTACAGAATATTTTGTGACCGTCAACAACTCTGGTGATATTTTATATTTTTCTCATTGTCAATAGATCCCATGAAAAGACCAAAACCAACAATGCAACCTGTCTGTGGCTCTCAGCCCCAAGCCCAGCGGTTTCTACAGGACGTAACTCTTTAGAAACAGGTCTTGAATATATTCTTTCATTTGTATAAAAAATAAATAAATACATTTTCAGCCGCAGATTTGGTGCTCAAGTGAGTATTTACGGCAGTAGGACGGTGTATGTGGGATTGACTCAAAATAAACCATAGCGGCCACATTCATTGCAATGGTGTGGCTCATTAGTGTGATTTTAGTAGTTTTTGGACAACAATGGAGCTCAATGGCACAGAGGAATAAGCTATACCAGGCTTTGGATACACAGGCAATACTTGTTAGTGGGATCAGTTCATTGTTAGCTTTGGTCTTTTCATGGGATCTGTTGACAATGAGAAAAACGTGACTTCTTTAAAAACGTGCTTGGACCAACATTTTTTCTACATAAATCAAAAGAAACAGAGTCCTACAGAACATTAACAGTACCAGAGCCCACATGGAACAGATGCAGCCACCGTGTCATTTTAGTGGGTTCTCGTGTTAAAATGAGCTCTGCTGAGACTCTGGAATATTACAATCAATGGCAACTTCATGATCCTGAGTGAGTGCAAATCAGCAGCAGAAGGAATGAACTGCATGAGAATACTTTTTAGTTTAGGCCTGAAATATTGTCAAGTAAATGTGCGCGCTGGGGCACAACAACACAGATATTTCACTAATGTGGAGTCCAATAAATGGAGAGTATTAAAATCCCAAAGGAAACGCAGGAAATACGTTACCTGCCTTTGAATAAATGTTTCACTCTAAAGAACACCAAACACCTTAGAGACAACTAAGAGATAAATAGGTCCTTGCCTTCAGTGCAGCTGTAATTTTGCTAGATATACTGTACAGCTTACCTTTATAAAAGTAGCATTAGCAATGACTAATAAAATGTATAATTAACAATCCTCCACATTGTGAATAAATGCCTGTTTCACCATAACAAGTATTATGTAAGGGTCCTCATGCAATCAAGAAATTCCTTTATCAAACAATCTCAAAATCTCTGTTTCTGAGTGGGAGACATTTGCTTTTTGCATGAAAGGTGCTATAAGTTTATTATTAAATGCAACTGGTGGCTATAATACAGCATACTGTAGTTGCATTAGGTCAAGACTTTGTTGGTCAAAAAAGGTTTTTCCTCTTATATACCCATTTTATAATTACTTCACACACTATAAAATTGAGGATTTTCACAGGAATGGACTTAGTGGAAATAGATAATAAGCTTTGTTTGTGTGTAAAAGGCTACATGTTGATCAGTTGAACATCTGCTGCCAACTTTAAATATGATGATCTACAGTGAATTATTAGGGCCAACTGTTTTTGTGCAGTGCACCTGTTTTATGGTGTTTGGATTTCACAGAACAACATGTTCAATCAATGACCCTGAGGCAATGACATCTTAATACAACAGTTGAGTAGCCAAGACAGTGACAGCCCTTGGAAACACACAGACGTAACTTATTTAATTACCACTAATAGGTACGAGTGTTTTTCTTCTGTCCTTGGATTGTTAAGGTGGTTAAGAATCCGTCAGTGTAAGATACTGAGATCCTTTGTTTCTTAAGCAGTTTGTTTCTCTGGCAGAGTTAATGAAAGAAATCTAGTACATCAAGTCTCTCAGCTCTTCAGTTTATAGTTTAAATGGTGAATGATGATTCAAACATATGAATAAAACGTCAAAAAGGAATGCAAGACAGTTTCAACACAAAACTCTCCCCGCTCTACAAAATGTTTCACATTTCACTTCAAAAGCACAGCTCTGAGAAATGCACCAAAAACATAGAGCTCTCTGCTTATTAAATAAAGCAAAAAAGTATGAAATATAATACATATTTGAAAAAAAACAGATAAATAGAAATAAAATGAGACCTTTGAGGTCTGGATTGTGGAAATGTAGGGCAATCAATATTAACAAGATTCAATGGGGAACACTGACCTTTGATATCAGACACCTTTGGCATATCGTTGCTGTTGGATGAAAACCTTCTGACTTCTCCTTTCCTGCCTTAACTTTAGTCGAATCATTACATCCCACTCATTAAAATGAGAAAACATTGTTAAACCTTGTCATCAAGCTAAAACTATGACTGTGGGATATGTTTGAAAAGAATATCATGATAGAAGTAGAAGATACATATATCACTAGAGCAGCAACGATAAGCCGATGAATCGATTTGTCAATCAGAAGAAAATAAATCGTAAGGTAATTAATAGTTTTAGTCATTTTTCAAGCAGAAATGCCAAACGTGATGGTTCCAGGTTCTGAACCGTGAGAACTTGCTGCTTTTCTTGGTCTTACATTATAATAAATTCAATATATTGGGCTTAATTTTTGCAGTAGAGTTTGGACTGTTGGTCAGATCAAACAAGACATTCAATCACTTCACCTTGTACACTGTTATGAAGATAATGCTTCACTGTTTTCTGATGATTTATAGACAAAACTATAAATAATAAAAATAAGTTAGTTGCAGTCCTATATTTATTTATTTAAAATGTAGTTAAAGAAAAAAAGCCTTATTGAGATTAAAAATCTATATATAATCATAACATGGCAAATGTATGCAAAGCCATATATAATAACCAAACTGATGTTCAGTGTGATGAACTTTGTTCCACTGTTAAGCATTATGGCTAATTAAAAGTCTAATCAAAGAAGCTATATGCCTTTTTCACAGAAGACATTTTGACACGTCACAGTAGGAAAAGCAGATGTGTAAATAATAAAATTAATGATTTTCAGATGCTTCAGTTTCAGGGTCTTGGTTTTGTGCATGCTGGCTCACTTTCATACTGTCATGGCTTTGTGGGAGACTTGAATAGAACGGAGGCTTCATTAATGTTATTAATTAGATTAGTCGCGATATCTCGGCCTCTACTGCGTCAACTTCGACGACTTTTTAAAATCTGTCTCTTGTGAGTCCCCCAACTTTATGGAAGTGCAATGCTAAACTGCTGGAGTACCTCTTTCAAATTATCACCCTTAGTCCCAAACTTGACATTGCAGAGATACAAGGTTTTCATATAAGTCAAATTACCAATAAAAACAGTCTCATTATACTAAGACTGAGATAAAAGTGGCATTAACAAAGGTCAAGTGTCAATAATGGCAAATAGCATGAGAAATGAAATGAAAGCTTACTGCTAAATTGAGCTTTCTATAGTGTTTAAGTAATATACTAGCTCACTAAAAATGACTATTTTCTTCTTGTTAAATGCAAAGAGTGTTTTTCTCCTCTATGAGCTGTGGCCAGCTCTTAGGTTATTTATAATAGCTGTTATTATTACAATGGTGTCTTAATACTTTGCATGATGCACTTCTCAGCAGTTCTGAAAGTTTGCCAAACAAAATACATATTTTCTGTTTTATTCCCTGTTACAAAGGACAGCGTGCTACTTGCTAAATTAGCTTTGTACTGTAGATTTGAGTCATATCTGTTAGTATTTGTTGATTGCCTTCCTTGCTGTAACCTTCTTCAAGCAAGAGCACCCTGATTAACAAGAAGTATTTGAGATGCCTGATGTCCCACCATAATCAGCATGGTACAGTCAACATAACCACTTATCCTACTGAGGTCATTAATTAAGCAAATTAAAGCATTCATTATAACACGTTTCAATGTCATACATACACATAACACATGAGCAGAATTCATGTGAAGTTCAGATATTTAAGCATAATGAAGAGACAACAGTTTTGAGTTCAGATGTAAATACATGCAGGAAAATGCCACAAGATCTCATTAGTTCATCCACTCTGAAGGGGAATGTGGGGATTAACTACTACTGCCGGTATGACGTTCTCTCATGTATTATTTTCCAGTTATTGCGTTCACGAGAATGTGTCGACATGCAGATGAAACCATGACAACACGTCAGTCTGCCTGACACCTAACATAGCGGAGGGACATTAAACATGGATCATGTCCCCAAAAGTAGGCCACTGCAGCTCCAGACACCTCCAGAAAAACTCTTTATGCAGTCGTCTCGGCACGCCAAAATGCGACCGAGCTTACAGCTGGTGCTTCGTGCTGCTCTGATGCTCCAAACGGCAATCGTACAGTAGCACATTGTTCCAGACTGCAATCATATAGTCACATTTTAAAATTTTAAACCTGGTAAATGTGCCCTTTCTTTGATCTGGCTTGCTTATTTGTTGATTATCAGGAGGCAGAAGGAATTAGTGTGGGAGTGTGTGTGTGTGTGTGTGTGTGTGTGTGTGTGTGTGTGTGTGGATATGAATGTATTTGTGTGAGTAGACAGCTAACACATGGCATAGCAAAAGTGCGTGGATCTGGTTCCAAATTGGCAAAACACATGCCTTAATCTTTTTTTATTTTTTTTTATTTTATTAGCCAAGAACAGTGTTCAAAAAGTATTCAAGTACCAGGCTTCTTATTTTTAGCAGGCACTGACTGTGACTTTTGCAGGTTGGAATAACAAAAATAAAAAGTTGGCGGTGGCAGATCATATCAAGTGTAGCTAATTAACACTAATTCCGCAAGAAACTTGACGAGCGGCCAAAATGAAACATTTGGCGAAAACAGAAGTCTTTATTTGCACTCAGTAGCCCTCCTTTGCAAGTGTGCCGAGTTTACGCCACAAAAACAAAACTGTAATGAAAATGAAAACACAAGTTGTTAGTATTAATCAAAGCATCAGTGTGTTAGCAATCAGTCAATCAATGAGGATCACTGTAACATGTACAGTTAGGATTAATTATGCCTCTGATGATTATTACAGATCTCAACTGAATCTTTGAGTTTTTACATTCTATCTACATGTGTCTGACATGCCTTTTTTGTTTTGTATTTCACACGCACTTTATGAGAAACATAGTTTTAAGCCTCAAGTCTATTTTCTTCAGACTTACACTTTATAACTACACCGATATTGTACTGGGATTGAGCGCTGGATGCATCCAGTATCAGTACGCTGACGGGAGGACTACAACTGCTGCTGTGTGTGCTGCTTACACTACAAGGCTGGTGTGGACAAGGCGTCAGTTATTTGTAACATTACAAATGTTGATGGCTTAACCTAAATAGATTTGCAAAGAGATTCAAAATGATTCAGATTCCATAAGCATACTCGATACTTGATACTATCACACTAGTTCACCTCTTTATTGATCCTTTGGTGATTTCTGGCATGAAACAGTGCATTATTATTTGTGTAAAATGCATATGTATTACTGTGGAACTGATCAGCTACACAAGTAAGAGGGTATGTGTATGTGTGGTGCTGAATGTTGATTTAAGTGGCGCTCCTGAAATTTTATGTAACAAGCTCCAGCGCTCCTAGTGGAATAAGTTAGGCTGGAGTCCTGAAAATAAGCCCGGCTGAATATTCCAGTGTACTACAGGCTTAATGTTCGGGGCAGAAAGTCAGCACTGACAGATTATGCCTGCCCTCTTGTTTACACATGTTTTGCCCAAATGGCTGACGATAGACTGCACACATAAAGCTGTAAAAGTGAGTGACAAGCACCTCTAAGATGGAACTTAACATCACACAGACACTTTAAAAGGGCGCAACAACAGACACATACTTTCAAACAGTCCCACTTGTCCCAGATAATGTATTACACTAAAGCAAGGCAGTCCAGCTCATCAGTTCAGGCGTGACTTTAATGAATAATCTCTATTTTTTGATTTTCTTTTTTCCCCCTCACAGTTCAGACGGAAGCTAGAGTCTCTGAATCCCAACCCAGCTTCAAAGCACTGAACAGTCTGGCCTCTTGAGATAGGTTACTGTTTCGCGTTGCATTGGTTACTATGTCACACTCCCTCCGGCAAGCCTGGAAACATGCCTCCGTTGTGCCTGTTTAACCGTGCTAAATCATATTCCACTCTTGGGTGTTTTGACATTTCAGTAATTAACCAATTTCCCCTTTCTATTTGTAGCCCACCATACAATCACAATCATGTTATATTTCTCCCAGTTATGGCCCTCTCCACTTGACACCCATTGAGAGACCCATTAGAATTTTTTTTCTATACCACATACCCAGATTAGGGATTATTTAATACCTGCAGAGTCGAGTCATGTGACCAGAAAAGCTTCTGTGGGGAAGAACTGCATTATACAGAAGTGAATGTGGAACAACTAATGAATTGCATTTAAAATATTTCCTAAACATGCTAATTGAGCATCAGCATCTCTGATGTAATTTCAAATATTCAGGATTATCTATAAATACGAATTCTGAGAAAAAACCAAAAAACAGACTGTATTTCTTGCGACAGACATCACTGAGAGCATGTTAATATGGATTAAGTTTTCCACAGATGTCTCACTATTTCATACCACTCTGGTTTCATGACCCACAAAGGCTGCAAGCTAAATAGTCATCACATTGACCAAAAATGCATTATGTTAAAATGATACAATGCTATACCTAAGCTTCTTATGCACAGGTTGGAAACTATTCAATAGCACATAATTCATAAGATAAATTGCCACAAAAAAAAAGGCGTTCTGATTTCTGGAGTGTGTCATGAGGGAGATCAAGCAAATGATAGCTCGTTGTTGTTTCAGCAAAATAACTTAATGATTGAATACTATTTCAAAGTGTCACAGGAGTATTTGTTGGTTCATAATTTGGTTCCAGAAGCTAGAAACAATTTCAGCTACCTGCCACTCAGTAAGTAATTGGCTGTTTTAGGTGAGCGGTATGAGGGACCCTGGGGGGGTGCAGTCATTAAAACAAAGCAGCTTTGTGGCATTGTGGCTCATCAAGTGAAGGCCACTATTAAAAAAAAAAATTAAGTTATGTGTATTATTGCAGAAGGAATAATAATACTGAAAATAACTTAACTTTTATCCAAGGATCTTTTTTCAAAAGCAAGCATTTTTCTACTGCCTTCTGTCTCATCTTTTATATGATATGTCTGTTTTGCTGCTTGATCAAGTTTTTAATCCACATTTAAGTTTTGCTTACAACAGATTACGTTCAACTGTGTCCTATAAATGAGAAGCAGATGTATTCTAAAATTTGACATTTAGCAATATTTGCAGTGGATTACAATCAGATTACAAAACATCAGGGACACATATTCAAATGTGCCACATACTGTTAAAGCTTACTTTCAGAAACTAAATCGTTTTGTGATAAAGTGTGTCATTTGTTTGTTTGATTTTATTGTCAATATTGATGAACATTTTTATATATGAATTTAGTCAGGTCTATTCATTGTAAATGTAGATCAGTTTGTAGGCTTATTTAATACGTTTTCCAGAAAAGCAAAACAACTGAAAAATCACACACAACTCCCCAGTGTTGTACAACAATCTCAGGATTTAACAAAACAGACTACGATGTCACCTGGGTCCAGATGACATTTTCATTTTCCTCTCACATCCAAAATTAAACTGGGATTGGAAAAAACAGAGAATGAATGCTGTTTTTAACCAGGAGAAACAGGGCAGAAACTGCAAGTACAAGTCTTTAAAAACAAAAAGCTCAAAACCCAAAACAATTGAATTGATGAAAAAAGAATAAGCTGATTTGTCTCAAGATTATGAGTGACTTGGGAGATTTGTTTCAGTCAGGATTGTCATGCTCCAAACAGCTGACCTTAATACCTAAATCACTGAACAGGGCACGGCTACAAGCGATGACGCCTCTGAATTTCCACATTTTTTGGCATCCGGCCAACATGATCCAGATTCATTTACAAGGAGAGCAGCAGTCAAATACACCAGTAGCTAGACATCCTGTGCTGCCAGCACTGCACATAACCAACCATAAGAAGCACAAGTCGAGTCGAGTCGAGACTGCCAAGAAACATTTTTAAATTATGACTGTCATCACTAAACACAGCTCAAAGTAAACTGTGAGAGGTTGTTGTCACGGGGCTTAGTCCTGTTGTCAGTTAGGAGTGGGAGTTGTTCTTAAAAAATGTTCTTTTACATGATTTATGGCATGAACATTTCCACAAAGACAAGAATTTAAGTATTTACTTCATGGATAGACAAAACCAGTGTAATCAGTGAGGTCATTCTTTTCATTTTCATTCATGTTGTGATTAATACATTTTCATTCATGTTGTGATTAATACATTTTCATTCATGTTGTGTGATGTTTTGCAATCTTTTTTTTGCCCTGATCAGCCATGATGCTTATTTTCCATATTTAAAAAGGTACCCTGTGGGGTTTTCTTGTAAACAAAGATAGTTGTGTTTAAATCCACCGTTTCTCATCAAAATGGATAATGGTTAATTTTGAGACGTCACCTTAGGTTTTAGGAACATTTTTTGACATATTACATCCTAAACAATTATTCGATTAATCGAGAAAATAATCAGCAGATTAATCAATAATAAAAATAATTGTTATTTGCAGCCCTAGTGCATTTCCTTCTTCATAAAACACTTGCAAAGCAGATTTTTTTGAATAACTTGAAACTTGCATTGTTTACATCCATGTTTGCTAGCTGTCTTCTTCTTCCGTGCCTTTCCTGGCAGGTCGGTACATTTCTTAGCGCATTACCGCCACCAACTGTGACAGAGTGTGTGTGTGTGTGTGTGTGTGTGTGTGTGTGTGTGTGTGTGTGTGTGTGTGTGTGTGTGTGGCTCTGGGGCAGCTGTGGCTCAGTAGGTACAGCAGGTTGTCTGGTGATCACAGGGTTGGGCAGCTCCTCCTGTCCACATGTCAAAGTGTCCATCGGCAAGACACTGAGCCCCAAATTGCTCCTGATGGTCAGGTCAGCACCTTGCATGGTAGCTCGCTGCAGTGTGTGTCAATGTGTGAATGAGAGGCAAATTGTGCAAAGTGAAAGGCAAAGTGCTTTGGATAAAAGCGCTATATAGATGCAGCCATCAATCAGGGAAATAATGTCAGTCAGTGGAATAACATGAAACTGGCAGAAGTAATGTGAAAGTCATGCTTGCGCGTCCTCGTGTACGGGCACAAGGTACAAACAAAACATAGCTCCATAGCGCTAATAATGGTCAAAAACTCCACAAGGTCCCTATAAAGCTGCACTAATCAATATTCTTAATATTAACAAATAATCAAAGCAATATGTGTAATATGAAAGGGGTGACCAGGCAGCTGTTTTCATCAAAAAGCTCTGATAAACCCACTGTACACTACCTACCCAGCACCAAACAGCAGACAGACTGACTAGCTTGTGAACATAGTGAAGCATCTAGCAGATAAGGAGCCAAATATTTCCCTCAGGAGTTTGTGGAGACTGGATGATGGTCGGCTGGATGTGTAAATAAGCAACTGTTTGCTAGCGCATTCACCATAACCACTTTACGAGGTGATAATATGTCAGAAATTGTGTTTTTAGCTTGTTCTGCTGCCCCCTGGTGGCCAAAAATATATGAATGCAGCTTTAATTGTCACATGTCATTACAATAATCAGGAGTTATATAATATATAATCATTTAGAGTAGATTTATATGACACTAAGATGGATACCTTCTGGTTCAGGCATTTTGGGAGTACGCTTTAGTTTATTTCAGACCCCATGGAGAATATGTGTTTTAGTATTCTGCATTCAATCATTTGAAGAAGTATTCACAGAGGTTTTGTCTTAAATGGAAAGCACTACTCCTGGGGTTATTTTACAGGATCTTATATTTAAAGGAAGCTTTGTGCTTTTGAGGAAAAGACTGAATTCTGGGCAGGCTTTGTGCCAAAGTTAATGACGTTTTTGAGGGGGTTAACTGGTGCAAAAAAGAGAAACATTATCATACCACCTTGGTATTGTATTGTTATGAGAGTCTTCTTGTTTGCTAATTGTGCTGGGATTAACAGCAGACATAGCTCTGGCAAATCATATGTGAAGAGTGTGGGAGAAAATGAGAAGTAGCTTAAGTGGGTGAATGACTGAGCAAGCAAGTGTGTGCATTCGAGAGAGTGTGAGAGATGGAGGGGGGGCGGCAATAAATCTAGGACAGGCACTGACTGCAGGGTGAGGGGTGGGAGGGATAGTGAGGTAGAGAGGATTTCAGAGAGAGAAAGCAGAGCTGAAGAGGGAGGGAGGTAAAAGCAGTCGCAGAAAAAAGAAGAGAGCCTCAGACGCATGGTTCTTATTGTGAGGTGGGGGATTTGATTTATGTTCAATCATGCAAAGGGGCAGGAGGAGCTCACTGACCTCAGACCACTGCTGTAGGATTACAAGATATATCAGTTTGCCTTGTATCCCAAAAAAATATTGGCCAAAGTCCACCACTATTATGAAGGAGTGAATGTCTTTACTAGTATTATTTTTATTTTTATTTCCGCTGTCTGACCAGAGGAATCATTCCAGTGCACCAGAGGATTTTGCTCTGCCTGTGAAACCTGCCTCATCCAACTTTAAGAAGCTGCCAACCCAACAAAACGACTTCATTACAATGAACAGAGGAGAGTTGCAGTCCCAAGATTGTATAAAAGCTGTTTCTGAAGTGTGAGGTAGCACGAGGTTTGTTCAGAAAATTGCTCAGAATATGAAAAGACAGTCAATACTGCCTGCTTTGGTCCATGTCAGTAGTGGCATTCAAAAACCCCATAGTGCTCTAACTGAGGACCATTTTGCAGTTCAGTGACAGCCTACCTGACTCTCCATGAAATAATCACATACTCTACACCAGACACAGATATTCAATAGAGCTGGGTATCAAACCTTAATGCTTTTTTGGAACAAAGCTAAATGCATCCAATATCAAGTGTCAAAAGTTGGCATCAAATCTCAGATCGGACTAAATGATCAGATTTGTAATCTTAATCACTTATTCTTTAATCAGATAGTCCCGACTCAAATCAATATTCTGCCAATTTTAGCTTTTGTTTAAGTGGTTATAACAAATATTTTTATGTTAACAATGGATCACATGACTACTTGTATGTGAAAGGGCTCACTCAAGTATCACCTGACTCTTCTTACAGCTTTTTTTTGTTTTTCGGTTTTTACAGCCCGCAACTTTACTGTTTTGGTTCACCAGGACTACACAGCAGACAGACTAGTTAGCCACTTGCTGGTGACCATAGTGAAGCATTTAGCAGCTTAAGAGACAGACATTTCCCTGAGGAGTTGGCAGAGACCAAAGACAGAGCTAAAAGGAGAGTGAATATTGGAGTTTTAAAAAAAGGGTGTATGAGTACTAAGGTATTGAAAATTGCATTGTTTGATTTGATAGCCAGAACTCAGGATTAGTATTGGTTCTGGTAAAGAAACATTTCAAAATTCAGCCCTTATTCTATATATTATTGGATAACATACCACATACATGGGGCAAAATTCCTGTCCACCCAACTCATTCAAAACTGCCAAACTGGAAAATCACTTAACAACTGTGATTTAGAGGCCCAAAGATTACAGTTGCTATGGCATTCAAATTCAGGGTAAATGGACTGCAATTATGTAGCATTTTTAGACCTTAGCAGACAAAGTGCTTTACAATTTGCAATTTTCACCTACCCATTCATACACAGCGATGGCGGTGAAGCACTGGCCAGGCCATCAGGAGAAATTTAGAGTTCTGCATCTACCTCAAGACATAGCCAGTCCACATGTCTTGAGCAGTCCTTTATATGCACTGACTGATGATGACCATCATGGTGACTTCATTAAATAATGACCATCAAAAATGTTATTCTGATAATCAAATTTGAAACATGCAACAGCACACATGTACCACCTAACATACAAACAGGCTCGCTTAAACACAGACAGTGTATTAGATTAGACTCCATGGAAAGAAAAACAGGGACCAACGACTGATTTTGTTGCTTTCCTACATCCTGTGATTAATAAAAGAAAAACTCTTCTTTCAAGGTGTCCAGTCCTTGGCAGTCCTGGCTTGAACACAGTTTATTTTCTTGTCTTAATGTCTGTCCAGTTAATTTAACTGTAGCAGCTGAGGCTGTGTGGAGAGGCTGCCTAATTAATGGTTCAACTCTAGCTGGAGATACTGTGGGGCTGTCTGCAGGGAGAGCAGCCAGACATTGGGCAAGAAAACCACTCCCCACAGCAGATCCGGCGACTTGGCCACTACTGACGGTATTGACTTCTCTGGCTACAAGTGAGAAGCCGTTTTCTGTTCAATGTGCTTTTAAATTGCCCTAGGGTATGAACCTATCTTTATTCTTCTGCTTTTAATTATATTTGAAATACTTTCTTATACATAAAGCACTTTGAAACTGTCTCAGATAATGAGATGTGCTATATAACTTGCTTAAAGTTTGTATATGTCCTCTAATTGGTTTCTATAAATCAGCACAATGTCTCAAGATAAACCCAAAACATGTACTGTGTCATTTACTGTGCCAAGCTCCTCTATGTATGGGCTATTGGTATAGAGTAAGTTGTTCTGGGGTGAAAATAATTCATTTATCATCCATTTTAATGTACAGCGAGAAGGTGAAATTATTTAATCAAGCTAATGTTGGTTGCAACAACAATTTCATAACCAATGATCCTTTTCAGCCTCAGGCCTGACATTGTGTTTTTGTTCTACTTCCATTCATCTGCCTCTCAAATATGGATGTTTTGCACATTTTCCTTTTGATTTGATCATTTGACATTTGATATGAACAGTTGCATTCAAGATTAATGTAGAAATTAAGGTAAACTAGAAAAATTAAGTTACAAAATGAATTAAACGTTTTTTTTTTTAAAATAACATTTTATTAATTTCTGAAAGTGTCAAATATGACAATCCTCTCAATCAGTGAAATCTGTGAGGTTTGACAGACGTCCTCCAAGAAATCCCTCTTTTCAGCTTTGTGACATTTTTCAGTTGATTCAATAGGTTTGTTCACAGTTTATTTAAGTGGGAGACTTTTCCCTACCCATAAAGAATCACCTCATCCTTCAGTTTACCTGAAAATTTCAAACTGACCAAATTTGCGGACACATGGTTTTCTTTGGACATCGATGATAGGCAAAAACTGATGTGCGACAACAAAAAAAACAACATTACTCAAAGTAACCTTTACTCCAGTCAAACCATGACACCAACCTTTCTAAATTCATAAGGGTCAAGGGTTAACGTGTCGAATGTGACTTATTTACAAAACAACATGCAAACACAGGTTATAACCAAACCAGTTGGATCATTTTGCTAATAAATGAAAAGAGATATATGATACAATATGTTGATTGACAGCGAGAGTCACCAGTAGGTTGACACTTAAGCCTTACTTAAACAGTGGGACGAACACCGGGACTGAGAGGGTTAATCAATCCGCGGTTGCATGTGTTTCTTGCCATTTTTGTCTAACTCAACCACCCATCTTGCCACCTTGTACACTCAGTAATTGCTATGATATTCGAATATGTGTTAACAGGCTATTTTAAAGGGATATTACAGAGTGTTCAATCTCTATCTTTTCAGAGCCCAGATACATTTTAATGAAGCAGGAAAAGGCCAAGCCACAGCGAATAATTTATTATAAGTGCTGCATGATAATGCATCATCGACAGTCAAGTTTGAACCACTGGACAGGTACGTCAGGGACCTCAGTGAATACTTTTCTAATTAAAGCACCTGATTGAATGGAGGCCGCCCAGTTGATTTTAATGTGATTTAAATTTTAATTGAAATGGTGTCTTGAGGGCTGGTATAATTTAAATAACATGCTATTATTCATATTTTTATCATAGGTCCCAATTATTGCAACTAATCAGTTTTCATTTTTTCTTTAAGCAATTATGAAGACTGTGTACCCATCGGCAACTAATGACTGTGCCTTTTGATGTAAGTGTTTCATTTGTTTCTCTTTGTTTGACAAGAATTAAGTTTCGACAGGTAAAATCTTTTTTTTAGATATTATGGCGAATATTTTCAGACTGGAGAGATTGTGCTGCTGTCATAGAGACTTGAAAGGTTTAAAGCAACCACACCATAACACAACTACACATGTGAAAGAAGGATTCATGGATTTAAAAATACTGCACTTACAATAGTTGCCAAGTTTTAGGTCTTTAAAGCACAACTTGGTAACTGAACACGAAATATGACAGCAAGCACAGCTGTGTCAAATAATTATGTTATAAAAAGTATTACACTGAAGAGACTACAGCAGGGCAACTGTTAAGGCACTTTGCTATTTGAACTGGAGCCATGTAGAGCTCAGATTATCCAACTGTTAACTCACTGTTAATTACCAGATGCTCCACTGCTTACATGACAGATAAGTTTGCAAGTAAAACACATACACAGAAACAGTTTTTGAGGTCGTTTACAAGCCAGTGCTATAGGAGGATGGGGGTGGTGGGGGGGGGGGATGGATAATTGTGAAACTGAGCCAATCGTTCTTTCTAAATGGCCAGCTAACAGGATAAGCACTGAATAAACTGCAGGGGAAGAGTTTGATTACAAGCTCAGTGAATGTAATTTCAGCCAAGTACGTGTAATCATTTTGTTTGACATAAATTTCTCAATAAAAATTAGCAAAATTTCAAGGATCTACTGAGTTCACTGTGCAGCACAAAGGAAACCACCGTGTAGACTGTTGTCATATATTGAGATTAGAAAAAATATATAATTTGCATGCATTGATTACTGAACAGGCCTAAAGGGAACAGGCCCAGGGGCCCGAGGGGTCAGGGGTCGTCACTTGCAAAATGTCACTGAAAGAAGCGCAAAACGACTACAAAGAGACACAAAACAGCCACAAAGAGGCGCAAAATGACAACAAAGAGACGAAAACATCTACAGAGACGCAAAACAGCCACAAAGTTCAAATTGTTCACAAAGAGGTGCAAATCATCCACAAAGGGACGCAACACAACCACTAGAGACGAAAAAAGACTACAAAGAGATGCAAACACACCACAAATTCATGCAAAATGACTACAAAGAGACAGCCACAAAAAGGCCCAAAGCAGCCACACAGAGATGCAAATCGCCCACAAAGAGACCCAAAACGGCTACAAAGAGAATCAAAAGGACTATGAGATGCAAAACGGCCACAAGGAGATGCGGCTGCATCATTTGTGGTCATTTTGTGTCCGTTTCAGTCTGAATGTCTATGTAGAAGGGGTGGGGGGCCTTTTACATGTCTGTGCCAACAAGGGTCTTGTCTCATGATCCATCCAAGATAATATGGCATGACAAGATCTTCACCTCTTTAACCTCTGGTTGACCTGCATTCATTTACCAATGTCTTCAGACCGTTTGCATCAATGTGTCCCAATGTGCGAGCCAAATTTGTAAAAGGATTGTTCATTAACAAAATTATGCAGTCGCGGAATAAGTCACTGCCTTTGTGTTCATAATAATGTTGACTTCAGTGACTTCAAGATAAAAACTGAGGTCTCAAATCTCAACTTGCTGTTGATCTGTGGAGCTTCAGTTTAATCAGCAGTGAAATCCACGCAAGTTGTTTGAAACAATGATCAGACAACAGTGTGGTGAACGTCCTGTAGAGTCTAATAATGCTTAAAGAGAAACACATCCTGTGTTCTGTAATAGTCACATTAAGTGGCAGAGCAGCAAATGTTAAGCTAAAAAATCCCTTTGTGGTTTTTAATATTTTAAGAAAGAGCATGAGCAGATGATCTAACACTTGCACTTCAACTCGCACTAAAATCACAGTCAAATATAAAGGAAGTAACATAAAGGATAGAATGGCTTGTTGAAAACTGCATGCTCAGTAAAGTGCAGAGTAATCTCCCCTCAGAGATTTTGAGAGTGACTGTCACACCCTCTCAGGAACAGCAAAAGCCTTAAGAAAAATATTTGGCTTCTGGAGAAATAAAATATTAATCATTACATAAACTCTGCTCAGCAGTGAAGTTTTGTTTTGTGGATTTTTGTTCAAGTGTATTGACTCAACTACTGATGGCTGACACAAGCATGAGCCTTTCTAAGTTGCACATGAATTAATACATGATTAAATAGAAAAGTTCCAAAAAGCTTATTTTCCTCCCACAGCTGTAACATGTCTACATGCTGCAAATTAAGATAGGCATAAATTCCATTTTGCATCTCTGTAAATGTCAGGATCAATTATTTTGACTGACTGCTTGATGGATTGCAGAGATTCATATGGTCACACTTATGCAGGCTTCTTGGGCCAACACTCTTTCATTAGTTGATTTGAAGAGAATGTTCAGAGAGGACGTGAAGCCAAACGGTCTGAGTGGTGAGACTTTATAAGCGTACCATACATGCCAGTGCAACTTCGGTGCAAAAAAAAAAAGTGTTGCAGCCACCGTGAAACTAAAGATTTAATACTAGTTTGTAAAATCCAGAACTGAGCTGAAAGGCATCTCAAACAACATCAACAACTCATAACAGTTGTGTATAAACCGAGTACTCTAATACCTATTTATAATGGATTAACAACCAGATGGTGCAACAGTGGATCAGCAGTCAGACTGACAGTGTGTGGATCACATCATTGCTCCCCCACCCAACAGTCATGGGAGAAAGTTGGTCTGCACTGATGTTCAACACAGAAATGTGATCATGTGGGTGGTTTACTGATTAAATCTCAATCAGCTCTGCCCAGATCAATTTTAAACACTGCTTGTTATTTATGGGTTTCTGGAAGGTATCGTCACTGCTTTCTGAGCAGACCCAAAATAGCAAATATGAGACAAATTAACGAGGGAAAGGAAATGATGGGGTTTGTGAGATGCCGACCGAAAAGCTGGTGTAGCCTGCGGGATTGATGGACAGCTGAGATGGGTTAAAGGTTTGTGGAAATGCATCCAGAACTGCAGAGGCTAATCTGTCTTCCAGGACAAATCATAACCATATGGACAAGAAAGAGCTGCGGACAACTTATACCAGAGAGCCTGAGAAGTGTGTGTGTGTGTGTGTGTGTGTGTGTGTGTGTGTGTGTGTGTGTGTGTGTAGGAGAAAAAAGCTGAAGGTTGAGCATGAATCCCCTCTGGCAAGATAACATCCTGTACAATGGCGGCTGGTGAGTCAAAAACTTGGGGAGGACAGGAGGAAAACCAACCCACGGAGTCATGTTATTTTACCCCAAATCCTCAAAGAGCGGAGCTCTCCATCCGCTCCCCTGCGGCACCGTGCCACTCCTGCGCCCCCCATCCAAATCCATTCTCGGCGTTAGCTTAACAGTCCTCCAGGGCTGCTACAACATGGTAACTGTTGCGTTGGCTAACGCAAATAGCTAGCTACTGCTATTTAGAAATTATCATTGGGCCAACACAATGTCAGTATTGAATTCTGGTTGTAGATTGGTTAGGCAGGACATCCTCCATTGGAGCATCATTTTACCTGTTTTGGTCAATAACAGATTAGCATGAAAGAAATTGTACATTAAATCTATGAGATCCCGTCATCCTCACTTTTTGTTTGCCCTTTTTGTCTGTCTGTTTCACCTCTTCAGTGGAAATTTAAGCCACGTGCTTGATCATGATTTATTTGTTAAGTCTGTTTCCATCTGACTTTGTTATATTTTGTTTTCGATACACTGACTTTTCTACCTCGGCCAAGCGTAAAAACCTTTTGGCAATATTTGGATTTTTTTTTTAAACCCATTTTTTTTTATGCGCAAATTGAAAATGTGCAGAAAAACAAGTGGATGGAAAGACACTTTGTGATGTACCTTTATTTTCTGATCTTGTACTCAATCTGTGTATTTGCAGTTTGAGAGGCAGCCCTGTCTCCTACAAACTACGTTTACATACTAATCTGCATGGCCAAATATGTTATGTGGAAGATGTAATTGCTGCCTGGATTATGTTTGGTGGCAACATTTTTCAAGTGAGGGTGGTAGTGGTTAACCAATGCAGCTGTTCTCTGTTTTATATCAGTGTAAAACTGATATGAATGTTATGTGTCTTGGACAGTTGGACGGAAAAACTCCGGGAAAATAAAATGGGCATTTTATAGAATTGTTTTCTATTGTTTAGTTGTGTTAATGTGTTAATTAAATGAATAAATGCAACGGAGTACTTATGAGTTAATGACAATGGAACATTTTTTCCTAGTACACTGAAAGAAAAAAATGATTTCTAAGAAGAGTAGTTCAAAACACTACTGTGATGATCTGATGTCTCAAAAGATGTTGGCTGTATTAAAAATACAAGGATCTCACAGATCAGCACTTTAGTCTATCTCCTCTCTGCAGGCAGACATATTCTTGAGCTGAGAATCAAGTTTTTTTTCAATGTGGTATACACCGTCTCCAGGGATGAACAACCTCCTGCCTTTTATATCCACTGTGTCTCTCACTGTGTTGATGCAATGACTCAGACTTACCTCTGATTATCCTCTGTTGCATCTCTTTTACTCAACTCAATTCAGCTTTTTTGACTCCTCGAAAAGAATACTCTGAAAGACACTTGTGAATAGAAGAAGTGAACAAGGCTTCAACAATTCAGAGTTTTAGAGTAAATTTCAGCGAGAAAGCAATGTCATCAATGTCTCTGTCCTCTGTAAAGATACAGTAAGCCCACAATTCAACTCAATTCACCATACACGGCTCACAGTTCTATACAACACAATACTTTTGACAAACTTTTACAGAGCATAAACAAAAATGTTTTAAAAAATCTTTATTTATTCCTCTTTAGGCATAAAAAGTGCAAAATATGTGTATTCAGTTCCACCATTCTTTGCTTGATTCTTTGTTCTTGTGATAGATTTTCCCAATAGTTTTCCTTGGAGAATGTGAAACTAGACAAATAATCTTATTTTTGAAGTGGATCCTTATGTCCAGAAAACTAAACAGAATAAAAAAAATGCAGAAATGAAAAAGTATCTCAGTAAGATTGAATAACAAGAGTGTTATTTCAACCAAGTTTAGACAAAGATGCATCTGCTCGCGTCGGAAATGTTTCAACTTGAGTGAATATTTGTGCTTATTCCCAGTTATCAATGAATGTACAGACAGCACCAGAAAGAAGAAGGTCTGCAGTGAGATGAAACAAGCTAGACTTTGTGGTAAGTTTGAAAATCAGTCAGTTGTCACACACAGGATCGCTGCTTTTTGTCACAGCAAACATACATCTGACAACTGACCACTTGTGGCCAAAATACTGGAAAATCATTCTCCTGTCGAACCAGCTGAAAACCCACTTGTAACAAAGTGTTAAGCTTACAGTAGCCCATAATAAATCCATCCTGTTGTGGTTTTCTCAGAACATTACTTTAAATTCAACAAGGTGAATGGTAATTTGTTGTGGGAAATAAACTATCTGTAATTTCAGTTGTTTAGTCTTTGGAAATGGAAATGAATAAATTGGGTATGCCCCTATTTATTGATGCATATTGATGCCCCCACCCTCAATTTTCAGCATTACATGATATTTTGAAGATTAGGTTCTGTTTTGTTTTGTTTGTGTGAGCCCATATTATCTTGCAGCTAAATTAGTGTGATAATGGAAATGCTTACGCAGCCGTTTTTGATTTGCCAACCACATCAGCATAAATGATATACCTAAGTCAGAAGTACCTTCGAAAGATCATGTTGAGGGAAAAGCCTCAACCTCAATTCACTCATTAAAACTGGGGTAGGCAAAATCTGCGCAACCTGTGCAAAACCTTCCGCCTCTCTCTCTGCTGCCTCGTATCACTCCGCTAAGCCCCTCCCACCAAACCCACAACTTCGACCTGCAGCAGAAGGAGTCGGTTCCCCTGCGAAACCGTATCCCTTTTAGGGCTCGCTCTCCACGGCGTGAGCCTCACCGAGACCCCGGTCCCTTCCGCCGCGACTTGTTTTCTCAAACACGCCCCTCCAGCGCTTTGCGGCCGCAGAGCAGAGCGCCCCAGGCTTCAGAGGCAGCTGCAACGCCGTTCAGCAGCGGGATGAGAGGCTAGTACACCACACACACACACACCACTGTCCCCCGTCAAAAGTTATTCCCCACTGTTCCCCACTCTCTGAAATAACCTGTGACAGGCTAAAGTCTACCGTCACGGGCTAGATGTTCTGAAGCCTGAAAACAGAGGCAAGAGGAGGGGCTGAAGTAGAGGTTTGCTCTCAGACCACTTGAATTACAATATGCTGCACGGTTAATATGGCATTTTTGCCCAATGACGCCAAAAGAAAACTGCCTACCCCACCTTTAAGTAGATCTGAGTCTGAATATTATACCATCATGCAAAGTCCTTAAAGCTGGCAGTTGATGAATCCCATCATGCATTTCACAGATAATTATGAGACCTGTGGGAGATAATTAAAGCCAGCAGCCACAAATCCAGGTGCACCAATTAGCAGCAAATAAACATGATAAGATAATTTATTTCCATGTGTCCAAGTTTTCTTTCTTCCCAGTTCAAGATTAAATCAATACCAATTTATCTCAAATTAGCACTCTGAAACTGCTTAAATAAATGGCTATACATGTAATTTAGCAGAGCAGTTGTGTCATCACAAGAAGATGGATTTTCAATCAATTTCAAATAATTAGCATTAGCATTTGTGACAGTCAAAGGTATATACAATATTCTTTCCTGAATGCTACAGTAATACACATTGATGATATATGACAACCTGCCATCACTCATCCTTCAGGAGCTGTGTGTGTCTCTGCTGTTGACACCCACAATCCAGCCCAGAGGAAAAAGGTTCACAGCAAAGTCACGTCCCAACACTACGCTCCTGGCATGTGGCCCCATCTGGAAACATCACCCCACAAGCGCATACACTAGAATACACAAACACACTTTTGCAGAGACATTGCCAAACAGCAGTTGAAGCTGGTACTTGGGTCAGGAGACAACTTTCATTCCAAGATTCATTATTCCTGCACTGGCCAAATGAGCCAGTGTCCGATTGTGAAAATGGGATTTTCAGACCACATATTGGTTATTATCCTGACACGCCATTCCAAATATACGAGTTGTATTCGACCAGATTCAGGCAAAAGACAACTCAGGAGAAGTGCTGGTGATGAACTTGCTTGTTCAAATAATCTGCAGAGCTTTGGAAAGGTAATGGTACGACATCTGGTTGGTGGAGAGGTAAAGGAGTGGTTCCAGCTTGACGAGGTAGTTCAACAAGCACGATTGACAGTGTTTGTGGATGGGAAGCCAGTGAGGGAGCATTTCCCTCATCTGGGAGGAATAGCAGGGCAGTGACTATTCACAGTTTCACCCAGGAAAACTGGGTAGCAGACGTGGTAAGTTTTGCCCTTTAAACTGACTTTAAACTAAATTTGGTAAAACACCTGGTGATTATCAAAGTAATTTCAGCCTGGTGTTTGACCAGCAGTGCTGCCTGCACTCCTCTTCTTGTGTGAGATGTTTTCCTCTGACTGATTCTACTTTTCCCAACTTGTAAGACCCCATAAGGGTTTTCGTTTTTTCCCCTAAAATGACAATGTTTTACCGTGAAGCAAACATTCAGTGTGATCAATCAATCATTGTCTCTTGCAGAGCTCAGACAGATCCTGACGCATCTTGTCTCATGGTCAGTTTAGTTACTAGATGAACATCTAAACAGTTGAGGCTCTGTTCTGGACCCTGAAGGTTAATGTTACATTTTATGAAAGTGTAATCATTTCCTCTGGCATAAGTGGGGGCAGTCTTCATTTCAGGCAGCCTTTAATATAATAAGCTGTGGGAAACCCTGGCATTGGTAATGACAAATAATGTTTGCAGTTGGACAAAAAAAATGGGGAAAAATACAAAAAGATAAAGTCCCTTTCCCCAAACTTCCTACAGTGTCTAATGGGATAACATAATGATTGAAATGGAAGGACATGAGAACACGCTACACACAGCATGGCCCAACTGGACAAGATGAAAGAATAACAGACGATGTGCATGACAGCAGTAAATGTTTCTGTCTGGAATCAAAGCTACTAAATCAGAATATCTGATATCATCATGATTTAAAATCTGGAGCTTCTCTACAGGGAATAAGTTGGGACAGATGGTTAACCTAACAGTGAGAACTCCCAAAGAGAATTCCTGGAGATGCGTAAACACTTTCAAATTATTTAGCTAATATCAAATAATTACACTAACTCACTCCAGTGCTGATAGAGTGACCGCTGGCTTCAAACCGTTCGTTCGCTGTGTCTGTGACTCACGCCAAGAACTAAATGTTGTGTCATCAAACATGTGAGCAGCATTTGGGAATTCATAAATGGAGCAGCACTCCACTTTAATCCTCATTAAAAGCATGGCAGTCATGATGAGTTCACTTGGTCATTTCACCCAGAACACACAATTTGTTCGGATAACAGGTTCACCTCTGGTGTGTTTGAGCAAAGGGACTTGAGTACCACCATGAAAAATGACTTCTTCAACAGTGTAGAATGTCACACTGCAATTGTAAGGTGGATGAACCTTGCTCTCCCAGTTTGCTCCTTGTTTGATTTCCCAGGGGGGTCGGAGTGCTTGTTTCAGGGAGTTGGACCTCCCATCATTCATTCAGGATCATGCTTGTCTCCACTTGGAGCAGAGGGCAGTCAGATCCTTACACATCTTAACACAACAATAAGGAAGGCTCATAATGTCACCTGCTCCTGCTCAGTTGGATTTTAGAGCGAACATTTTTATTAACCATCTTCTCGCACACGGGTAAAGCCACAGTACCCTACAAGGCCTTTTTCACATGGAGGAGGAAAGCTGTTGTGCAAGGAAACCAATCTATTCAGTCAAAGAGAAAAGAGATTTATGTGTGATAAGTTGAAGTATAAAAATAACATTTTAATAAACAGAGTTTGCTTAAGTGTTAAACTCCATAGCAAACATTTCCTCAACATACTTATTTTTATTCCTTTGTCATATTATATTAGACTTGTGGTCCTGAAAAATGCCTTGAAACTTTTGTCTTGAAACTTTCATGTTTGAAAAGTAACACAAACTCATCCCTTTCAAATAGCTGAAACTAAAAATCTGCAGCTTTTTCCATTCGATTTAACGGGAAGGACTGAAATCTATTCCCACATTTAATTTCCCCATGTGCACTTTACAAAAATACAATACAAAAATAGAAGGCGATTGTTTGTAGTTTTACCAAAGCTTGTGTTTATGTAGTTACTTCCTACTCATTTGCATTTAGGTTTCTAAACTGTTTTAGTCTGTAAGAATGAAACCAAATGCACAATACTGACAACTGACAACCTCTCCAACAGTGAGAGGTCAGCGGGAAACAGACAGCTGACTTTGACACTGTGGCAATAATTCATTATCAAGCCCTCGACAGCACAGTGGGATATCAGCCTTTTATACAGGACATAAGGGTGTGAATACAGAATTATACCAATCAACATTATGCAAGCAGTGGGTGTCATTTATGATATTATACACCTATTCTCTGCCAAGTCACAAAACCTTGTATCCAAGTCAGCCATAGGCCATTGTTACAGGATAATGTGTTCCACACTGAAAGCTACAGTAGCATCACCAATGATAACTAATGGTTCAAAGCTCCACTCCAGATACAGCTACAGCTGCTTGTGATGTCCACCCCTATTACCCCCCATCACTGCTTATCCCAGCCAGTTTCAACATCACACTGACAGAAGGATAAAACCACACAAGGACTACACCAAAATGGTCTCTTATAAATCAATACTTGCAGTACATGTAACTGTAAAAAATCCTTCAAAACACACTAGACAAGACTTTTTGAGACAAGTAAACACAAAAAATGTTGCCCCCAAATAATCAATGTGTTTGGTGAGTGAGTAGAAATGTTTTTGTTAGATAATGGCAGAAATAGGGTAGGGGTAGAAAAGAGAGAACAATTGTAGCACTCCTCTTGCAAATAGCAAGTGCAGTCATCAGACATGTCATTTTCTTGAACTGCAATCAGTGGAGTCAAAGATGCATGACATATAAACATATGCTGTGGCACCCCCCTTAGGCCAATCAGCGCAATTTGGAAATGTAACTGCGTATAACAGACGGACAGCCAGATGAACAAATGGACAGAGGACAGTAGGACAGATCGGGGGTCAGTTCATATCACCCCCCCACCCCCCTGTTTCAGTGTGGGAACAAGTGCAACCATCTTATCAGTTTGACTCCGATGCCGTGCATATTTACTCCATAGTCATCAAAAAGAGGAAATCGGTTTGTGGAATGAGGTACAACTTTGATTTACCAAGGTGTGACTTGGCTTAATCACACAAGTATTCTGTGTGTGTGTGTGTGTGTGTGTGTGTGTGTGTGTGTGTGTGTGTGTGTGTGTGTGTGTGTGCGCGCGTGTGTGTACAAGACATTATTGACATTACAAACCACAAACCACTAAATAACAAAACCCTCTTTCTGACACAGATCCACGCCAACACACTGACAATCAATTGAAAATCAGCTGAGGAAACATTCCCGTTCCTGAGAAAATAATCTAAAATCCCGAGTGGACTCTGAAGCCACACTGTCTATAACCTCAGCAGAATCTTGACAAATAGAAATTGAGCTATTTAAAATACAAAAAGAGAAACAGCAAGTCACTGCTCTCTGCAATCTTGTTTATCGCCCTATCAAGGATTTCTGCAGTGCCTGCTCTCATTTATTGGATACAATGTGATGGTTATAAAACACCAGCTTGTGATAAAATCAAAATTGGAAACAGCATTCATTTGAAATGTGACATAAACAAGACAGTTAGGTTTGCATTTTGGTAAAATGTCTTTTACACGGAATAGTTCTCACTTGTGCTGCCCACCTGCACAGAATTTGCTGTATCTGATAGAGCACTTGGCTGCATCCTGCTCCAGCATTCTCTTTCTCTTTTGAATGTTTCTTCTATGCACTATTGTAGAAGAAGAAATATTAACTCAGGTTCCAAATCGAAGAAAAGAATCTTTAATTAAGCTTCAGAAGAAAACAGATTGTTATGATGAGCATTTCACTGCGCAGCGGAGAGAGAGTTCACAGCAGTCATGAAATCTCTTCTGAATATTGACATTCAGAGCAAGGTTTTATACCATTACAAGGGTAGACTAAAACAACTGGCTGTGGGCTGGGCTAATCAAGAGGTCTGAGTGACAACAAAAGGTGAATAGAACTCAGGAAATCCCAGAAAGACTATTTAACAATACAATCTGATTCACTCTGCCGGTGGCCCATTTGGTTAATCCCTCCAGCACCTATGACAATGTAATATCTCTGTTTGCGTTGGGGGGTGTCTGGTAAATTTAATTCACATGTAAGTTCAAGAAAGCTTCTCAAAGGCTATCTCCCTGAATGAGTAGTTCACACACAGGGATCTGTATGAAAATGGAAATAGCCATCTGTCTCAAGACCCCAATGATAAACAGGTGAATGAAAGGTTACTTCCACAACTACCTTTTTCCTGCATTTGCTTTTTTCTCCATCTTTAATAGAACATATAGAATACTGTCAAATTCAAATAAGATACCCACTCTTAAAGATGCCAGGTCAAAGTAGCAAAGTAGCACTTTTCAGAAGGCCCGTTCATCAACTTTCCTAAGGTAGACTTGCTTACTCAGCTGAGTAAAGGTAGTTTTCTTGTTTTTGTCATTAGTCGTCATTGATCACCACCATGGAAACACAGCTCTTAGTTATGTGAAAGCCTAGAGGAGGGTGGCTAACTGTCAGAACTGTCTAACTTGCATTAGACTAATCTGAGACTGCAATTAGACCAGTCTAAGACCCTGGCCAGAAGCAAATCACTGACGTTAGCAGCCCACCTGCTCTGACATCACTGAACAGAGACTGACCCAAGGTGCCATGTGCCTGAGAAAAGTCTAACGGTTTCTTGCCCTGTGTGCATCAGGCCAGTTAATCAGAAGATAAGATGTTGGGTCTGGACATCTGGCATTAATGCCTATTTTACGGGAATGATCCTCATAATCTGTCAGCAACTTCACCTGACAGTTTGCCAATCATCACACTGATTCTGGAGGTAGTTGGATTTGGCATCTGGAGGCAGCTGCATGAACAGATGATTGGATTAATAAACAGCGTGCTGATGAGTGATTGGCTTCTGTATGGGTAAAGGAGGAGGAGTGGTAGCATTTTAGCTTACTTCATTGGTTGGTGTGAACCAAGAGGGAGCTTCATTTGAGCTTTTAAATACGTTTTTCAAGTGATTAGGGGAAAAGTGGAGAGATTAATCTTGGGAAAGAAGAGGTCTTGATTTTGTGACGCTCAATTTTCACTTTATAAGCACACAGACAGCGTCAAGAATAAAAAATTAAATGACATAAATGACATTAAAGGGGAGACTGTAGCACAAAAAAACTGACTAAACTATCATGTAAGTCATGAAGTTTAGGCTAAATTATGATCCACGGTTACAACTGAATGTGCGAAGGACTACTATAGGTTGTCCTATAGACCATAACGGACTTTTCAAATTACAAGCCGCTTTAAAAATTTAAATACTTCAAATATATAGTCTCTCTTGCAAAGATGATAAACAAATTTACTCTAAAAATAATTGGAGGGAAGCCGAATTATGAAGGCAGTACTTTCAGAGAGTGGCAAATGCCAGGTTGTGGTTTGAATTAATGGCATGTGGTTACAGATGGGGTTACTTGGAACCCATTGATTCAACTCCATAGTTATTTTAGGGCAAGATGAGGCACTTGGTGAGTGGTGTTAATGAATAATAATAATGAATATGATTTTTGAAAATCTTGCTGTAATGACACTGCATACAAGGACAGATACCCACAGGAACACATCTAAAATGGTATCATATCTTCTGTCCAAAAACTCTATCCATTACACCTTTTTTACAGCCCAAACAGGTACATAATAGCCTTAACACATACAGTATATTGCACATTTACATTACTTTTTCGGTTACATTTACTTTGTGTGTGATCCACAGAAAAGTGAAAATTGAGTGTGTGTGAGTATTTACTGCAATAAAACTAAAAAAACTGAGCTAGATTGTTGTTAGATTAATTCATTACTTCATGGGTAAACAGTAACGAAGGCAAATGTTTAATTAAAAGACTATTCAGTTCTAGCCAACCATTTATATATTATGCCAGTATACTCTTGGTCCATAGGCAGGAGGCCAGTGTTGGCCTAACATGATAATGGTTGGCCATAAGTAAAACAGCAAAGAAATCTCATCATGCCAATACTGGCCAAACTTTGGCTTTCTCTTGGGCTAATGTAGTCTGTCTTTGTACCACCTGCCCAGAGACTGCAGATAAACATTCTCACCAATTATGAGGCAGTTACTAATTGTCTGCTTTCCTTGTTAAATTAATAAATAACTATAGAGATAAACACACACACAAATAAATTAAATCATTACAAAGCTCTAACCCAAGCCATTAGATATTGCCCTACATACACATGTACTATATATTATTCTCTTTTCACTTTTAAATTCAAAGCAAACCTCCAACATCCAGTAAAATGAATTTCAAGTATTTCAGAATTAGAGTAATGAAGTCTATGCTAAACTTTTAATTGTATGAACGGTTATCTGCTACTGATAGACTTGTGCATTTAGGCCAAACTCTCCTCCCCCATGTCCTCAGAGATCTCTATGACTAATTCATTATTCTAAGCCTCTTTAAAGTTGGCACTCAAAAGCTGTGTGATCAGTGAGAGCAGATACAAAGAATGTGGAACTTTATTATTCTTAGTCCAATTTACTCTGGATTAACCAATCAGTTTTCTCCCATTGTGTGAATGGGGGACAACAGACGGCGCGGTATGTGGCGGCGGCATGTGTGACGGGCGGGTTCAGTGAGAAACTAGTCAAAAGGTTTATGAATAACTAAAAGAGACCTAATGTAAATTAGCTGTTGCGTCGGTGTCGAGGCTAACACTACTAGCTAGCCAATCCAACAACCCTCGTAAATTGAAAGAAGATGTGTAACGTCAACCTTAAAACATTACATACAACAAGACATGCTTTTTTAGGCATCCAATACTAGGGGTGTAACAGTAGCCTACACAAAATTCACAGTTCCGTACGTACCTCGGTTTTGTGGTCACGGTTTGGTACGTTTTCGGTACAGCAGAGAAAACAAAAAAAAAATGCAGAAAATAACATTTTTGTCATTTATTTTGAAATATTTAAACATTAAACATTGGCTCATGGGCCATAATTCTTACTGTGACAGTTAATGCACTCAAATCATGTAGTATAGTCAATAAGAAAAAATAAATAACTCAAGTGTCAGTAATGCTCCATCTTAAGACTCTGACCTGTTGATGATTGCGTATCCGCAGCGATAAACGCTCCTGTAGAACTAGTCATGACTTTGGCACAGTCCGAATCTGCAGTGAGAGGCTGCTTGAACGGAGTCGCTTTCCGGTCTGGTTTTGTCTTGTTCCACTAACATTCGGGTGGTGTCATCAACAGACATACCTGGCTTCAGTTGAACAACGTCGGCATACAGTTTGACACTAATCGTTGTCCATTTTCGCTGTAATTGACCGGGAAACCGCAATGCTCCCATACAGTGGATCTCGTGGAGGATCCTCCAGCTCCAGCCTCTCATTTGTGTTTGCCATTCAGAGGCAGCGACACTACATGAGCTTGACCAACCTGGCTAACTGGGCTAAGCTGACAAGCACGCTACAGCTGATAGACAACAACTGGTGTACTGCCAAAACGTTCGGGGTAAAACTTGCGCTGTAGTCGGAGCTGTAGGTCCGCTGGTCCTTGTGCATTATGAAATGACAACTGTGCGTCTTGATGGAAAAAAAAAAATTGGAATTCGGATTTATCTACCTGTGGAGCCTATGTATGGGAAACGCTGGGTAAATGTGGCACTAAAGTGCATCCTGAGCCTTTTCAGCCTCCACCTTATCTTTATCCATTTATGGTAACAGCCAAGACTCAAAGTCAGCCCTCCTCATATCCAAGGCTGAAAATAGTCCGTAACAAAAGTGGGAACGTTTCACTTCTGTGTGAAGAAATTTACATAGATTATATCAAAAGGTGCGACACCTTTGTGTGTACAATTATACCAGTTTATTTTTACACTTTCTCTAATTAATTACAAATCAAACAGAGTCCAGTGTTGTACTATTCAAGGGGAAATAAGAGTTCCCTGGTCCATTGCACACAACAACTATTAATCTATCTGTGGGAGGATGATAGGGTCTTAATCAATACCAATAACTCAATGATTTCTTTGCCAGCAGAGAATGTTCCCATCTGCACCCACTGTTTTTGAACAAACAATCCTCAGCCACTAGTGTTTTTTAAGTTATTCCCAACCTCACCTGCTGGAACAAACAATCCTTACTCACTGGACACCTGCTGGATTTTTAACCGCTCGGTAAGGATGGTTGATAGGATGAATACATCTGCTGCATAGCCTGCACCACACCTTCTTAAATATATATAATATAGTATATAGATATAATAAATAAAATCTATAAAATGTTTTAATTATTTGGATATTTCATATTTTGTCTATTCGGTTTCATTATTTCACAACATAAAAGGCTTTTAGGTTTTGCCTAAAAGTTGTGAAATTTTGATTTAGCCTAAAAATACTGGGCTCAGCCTATAAAATACCCTTGCGCCTGCATTACCCACAATGCAACTCCACCACCAACAGTCTGGTTGGAGATTCAGGTGTGTTATGCTAGTAGCAGCTAATGTAACCTGGACTTCTTTCTAACTACACACCCCCAGATTTTTTAACAGATCTTTAAAGAGACTTTTATGTGGAAAATTGGTGGAGTTCCCCTTTAAATTGTAGAACATAAACTCCCCCCAGGTTGCTAAAACCCACAAATTCCCAGAAAAAATAAAGAGGACACGACCTCAGTGTCCCCAATGGTTGCTACGACCCCAGGTGAATCTAATGCTGATGGACATTTTTTGTGGCTGACTTAATTCACCAAATACCGGTAAGTGCCACCAGGTCTGCCTCATCAGCATTCAAGGTTCCAAACATGCTGCTAATTATTAACCTCTAAAAGCACAGTTTGCATCATTGGTAGTTTTGATGGAAGCAGCAATATGGGGCTTTATTCATCAATAGTCTGCTGTTCCTGCACGTTGTCCAACACAACATAAAATCTTGATACCTCTGTACCCAAAGAAGAGCCAATTTGGGCTTGAAAATATACTTTTTCTAAATGTAATAATGTAAAAAAAAAATTAAATTAAAGGGAGCATTCTACAGTGTTGCGAGTCCTTGGGAAGCAGAAATCACTGTACATTTTTGGACTCAGCACCTGCAAGAAAGACATGCATGTTTTGCACACTGACTACACAACGTAAAACAAATCACCAACACTGTTCTGTTAAAAGGCACACTGCTGTTTTGTAGATGCTACATGCTATGGAGCATGTGGAGCTCACGTGGTCCCCGCCATTACAACATAGATTGGAACAATATTTTTCATATTCTCTAATTGATATCTTTTCTAGTGAATTAATTGACAGCAAAATTAATCAATTTCTCATTTTTGCTTGGGGCCCCCCAGGACCGCTCTAATACCCCACTTTGAGAACCAAAAGATTAAACGAGCACTAATTGAACAGGTTCTTAATGCACATACCCACGTCACGAGAAGACAGAGGATAAAGGTATGAGGACTATGCTGCTTATTTTGATGGAGCAAGTGCTCCTGTTTCACGTTACTCCATCAGAGAGGTCCAGCAGGGAATCGCATGTATTTTGCATGGCCAGTGTCAACTACTTCGATGTCAGGTTAAGAGCTGAGTGGACACGCATACGATTAAATTCAGCAAGTGATTCCTCAAGCAGAATTTGTAAGCATGGCAGATGTAAAAATTGAGAGCCAGGGGGAAAAGGGATATCACTAATTTAACATAACTGCTTAAGGACAGGTTTAAGTGCTACAAGTTATTTTTTATTCATCAAAGACAGCGAGTGAGAAATGTTTACTGAAATGTAAGGCTAACATTTTAACATAGGCTAGAATTTTAATCAAACAGTAGCCCGGCCCAAAGCAAAAAAAAAAAAAAAAACATGGAGGAGCTTGCAGCTTTCTTTTGCTTTGTGTGAGTTAAATCCTGTTCCATGGGATTATAGTAAAATTATTATAATGTCTTTTATACCTATTATAGCATAGCAGAGACTATTATAACAGTCAGTGATTCCTTTTCTCTCAAAGCCTATGTAACCTAATAAAATAATTGATTACTCTGGGCATTGCTCAATCTGGCAGTATGCTCTGGGGTAGGAAAAAAGGATGTTTTCATAGACCACAGAGCACACAGTTAAAAAATATAGACCTAAGTCAAGTCAGGGCAGAACCTTCTTATAGTGGAATAAGTGCACCGACAACATTTTGCAAACCTGCTCATAGGCAGGCCTCATTCTGAGCTGGCCTAAACAGCACTGCATATGTAAAGTGTTCTGTTTCCATGCAGAACAGTTACAGTTCAGAGCTTATTTCAGATTGATCTGTACAAGCACAGATGGGTTTCCGTCTGCTTTCATGAAATACGTTATCAGTATTTTTCCCAGTGACTGAGTGAAGTTTTCTTTCCCTGAGGGGAGTAAATTCTAAAATGGGTGACGCTGTGACTGCTCTGACTTAGTGAGTGGTTCCTCCTCTGTGTGTTCTGCCATATTTAGATCAATGGGATTTTATGGGGTTAACAGCTGAAATTGGCATCTTAGTTCTCCCCAGGACAGAAAAATAAATCTGTGACTTAAATTGTACTGATGTCCATGACGTAACGTTTATTTTTAAAATGGGTTAATGTTCCAGCATTTAATTGGAAATGTAATTAGTAATGATCACGGGTCAAAGATGAATGATTTGTTTGACACAGTTTGGATTATATGCCAAATCAATGGCTTGTTAGAGAAAAACAAATACGAACACTAAAGCCCAGAATGCATTTCTATATTTTGTTTTCTATAAAATTGTGGCTCATTTTTGCCACTTTTCAGTGCCGTTTTCTTTCTGGGTTTGAATGCTTAGTGAGTTTCCCATTGTCAACAACAATAAGTGTGTCTGAATTTAACATGCCACAATAACAGGCCTGTTTTTGACTGGGATTTTGTACACGACATGATCGCTGAAGTCAGGCAAATCCAGTGCAGTCAATGTTATGGTGGCCTAATTTGTAAAGCATTTGTTTCCCTGCATTAAAATCAATATGACTAAGATTTGAACTGTATGCTCAGCAGATAGGCAGACTCTACCCTCAACAAGTCCTAGACAACATTATTGATGGATTTCAGGGTTATTTTGGAGACTATATTAAATTGAGGCGTGTGCTCTGTTCACAAATCGGTTCATTTTCAGAGCTTTTTCAACTTTTTGTTACTCGTGTGTATTTGGAAAGCTGCACACACGCCAAGGACACATACAATTCATTGTATTTCTTTTAATCATATTCATAACTTTTGCAGCAATTTCCATTTTTTCCAAGAATGCCACAATGTTTCATTTAGTGTCAGTGTCACTGGACAACAGTCCATGGAAAAAGAAACCTTAGAAATGCTACAAGTACCAAGTTAAAAAATAATTAACATTTCTGAGGAATAATAAAGCAGGGTTTATTCAGAAAATGCTCAATGTAAATGAAAATGGTTGTATTAAGTAAATACAACAGTTCTGTGAACTTGTAGTAAAAGCAGATTGTGTAACCCAAGGCTAAACACCGAAGCGGTCAGGGCTCCAGCAAAATCAGAAATCACAGCCAGACTACGGACCAAACTGTACTGTTTATTCAACTTCAAAAGCCGGAGTGTTCTCTACACACAGACAAAGTGTACTGTACAAAGTCACTCAGACAGAGAAGACAGGAAAATGTCGACATCTTGTCATGTTCTGGAGATCAACAAAAGGAGCTGACAGGTCCATCTCCACAGGTATCATAAATCACAATAGAAATGTCAATTTTTTTGTTATTACTTTCACTGTCCATACACATCTTCAGATAGGACTGAATAGGTAACACAAATCACAGCCTTGTTTCAAATCACTGGAATAATATCAAGTAAACCGTCATACAGTATCATGATCCTGAACTACAAGACTGTGCCGCAACTATCATTATCAATTAATCTGCAGATTATTTTACAATTAACTGATGATCATTTTCTGTCGATCGACTAAAAAAATTAAAATAATCAACCAATAATTTCTGCTCTAACTTTACCCATCACTAAGGCTGCATTCATGCCATTTTGGAAGTGGAAAACTATAACAATGTCGAACTCACGGTGGACAGTTTAAAAGGATCGATGCAGCAGAACCAGAGACATCCTCTTTTTTTATTCCATGCATTCTTCTTCCTTGTCAAAACTGGGCACCTACATTACTCACAATGCAACTCCACCACTGACGGTTCGGTCGGAGATTCAGGTGTAATGTCAAACCGCTAGCCTTAACAAGGGATGAAAGGTGGGCTACAGAGGTCTGGTAAGTTCACTTCTTTCTAACTCAACACCCCCAGACTTTGCTGACTTTCACATTTGTAGTCTTCAGCCCCAACCGACTTGAGGCAATTTAGATTTCGTGCAGCTCCCTCTGGAGCCAGAAAAGGTTTATACAACTTTTTTAAACATATGCAATAGTACCCCCTAAGATCTGTAAACAGACTTTGATGTGTAAAATTGGTGCAGTTCCCTTTTAATGAAAGTTGGAATGCCCACATTCAAACTTATTTGTAGTAATTACAGACATGGAGTTTTTTTTTTGCCAGTCTGCAGCTTGTACTTACAGTAAATCTCACATGACACCATCTGACACGACAGTAGAAAATGTCGGCAACTACCTCAACGTCAACCACCAAGACTAATCTACAGGAACATGTAGCTTGTTCAGATACACCGCCGCTTCTGCCATGCTGACAATGAGAAAACGTCTTGAACTTTGAGAACACCAGCCAGACTCTCTGAACTGCAGCAGGAAAAGCAATCCCACAGCTGAAAACGATATTGTGCTGAGAAAGAATTAAGTGTTGGCCGATTGTAGAGGAGGAAGCTGAGGTCGGTTGCCAGACTGGAGCATGCATGTCTGAGTCCTTTAGCAGATTTGCAGCACTGGGAAATAAGTGTGTGCATGTGTGTGTATTTGTGTGTGTGTGATATGCTGAAAGCTAAAAATCTGGTCATATTTCTTCAGTTTCCACTGCACTGATCGCAGACAGCTCCTTCATATGGAGGCGAACTGTCCACTGGGAAATACTGCTGATATGCAGAGCAGGAGAGCTAACACCTCTGTGCCAGATGGTTTATCTGTTTTGACTTGGTTGATCTCTCCAGCGTTTTCAGTCTGATAAATGACACGTACTGTGTGTACAACTAATCTTAAACACAGATTCTTATCTCTCCTGTCGAACGCTATCCAAGAATGCCTTTTCATACTTAGCCTTCCACATCGTGAAACCTCAGAGCCCTGTTTAGTTATGTCTTAGCTGGTGGAACAACACATTGATTCTGACAGATACAATACACCTAAAGGCTACAATATGATTGTATCCAGTGCGCATATTTTATATGTAGTAAGCTATTTAGGATACAGTGATCACATCAACTGTACAGCACAGAGAAGAAATGCATCAAACTGTATCATACTAACATTTGAGAAATCACAAAATATTGAATCATGGCTTTATAAATCTGCCATTAAGCGCCCCTCACCTACTGTTAAGGAGAATTCCAGTTTATTACAACTTGGGTCTTATTTTCATAGTTTTATCATCACTTCTCTCAGTTGTTTTGTGCTGTAACATTGCACTCACCAACTTAATTGCTGAGATCTGGGAACACGGTGACATTTCCACAACAAAGTCTGACAGGCTGAGATATATGAGCAGTCAGAGAATCAGACAGGTTGTAAACAAGCACAAGCTGTGTGCCTCTCTGTCTCTCTCTCCCCATTTCCCTGGTCCTCTCTTTTTACTCACGCTTCTCTGTGCTGGACCAGTCTCTCTCCCCTGCTTCATTCCAAATGTTTTGGATCTGGATCTGTTATTTGTCCTCCAGGAGATTCAGCCTTTCCTCGTCTCTCCCCCTCTCTCCCTCTCCCCCTCTCTCCCTCTCTCTCTCTCTCTCTCTCTCTCTCCCTCTCTCTCTCTCTCCCCCCTCTCTCTCTCTCCCCCTCCCCGCCTCTCTCTCTCCCCCTCTCCCTCTCTCTCTCCCCCTCTCCCTCTCTCTCTCTCTCTCTCTCTCTCTCTCTCTCTCTCTCATGTTTACCTTGTGTCTCTCTCCCTCTGTGTGTTTGTTTCCTCTCTCCTATCTCTGTGAATGGTAGCTCAGCTGTTTCCCCGTTTCCAGATTTTGTGCTAAGCTAAGCTAACCGGCTGCTGGCTGTACCCTTATTTAGACAGATGTGAGAGTGGCATCAATCTCTCTCATCTCTTCTCAAGTTCAGTGTGCACTGTTTGACGAATGAATTGGGTTAAATTATACATTCACATCAGTATCTGCAGTAAAGTTGAAGTACAAAAAAGACAAAGGGTTTGAATACAGCAAGCACCCGTTTCCTAGCACAGGGAAGGTGACACAGCTTTATCACTTCATCAGACCTTCTGTGAGGTTATACAATCCTGGCTGCAAAGCCCCGAGCACAACAGGGCTCTTGCCCCCCTCGTGGACATGTGTCATCTGCCTTATGCAGACATAATGTCACATAACATTTCCTCTGTTCAAATGTATCCCATATAGTCCTTTAATTAAAAGGGGCCACCTTCAGTGTAACCTTTTTTCATTCTGAAATCTTATTCTCTTTCAGTGTGTCAGGGGAGACAACTTATTGAGCAAGAGATATATTGCCATTACATGACAAGACCAGCAGAATTAGAGGAAAAGGATTATACCCTTGTATCACTGCAGAAAAAAAAGGAGTGTGCCACAGTGGGTGCCATCACATCTAGGTGATAAAAGGTGTTAAGTAAAGCCCAACTGATGACAGCGCTAACATCCTCCCCAGAAGGTGTCCAAGAAGTGGCCATTCCTCTTGAGCTATGACAAGAAACACTATTGTGCATCTCAATCCATTTTACAGGTGTTCTTCCTACAATGCAAATGTGAAATCTTGCTGGTAAAAGTGTTCCCAAGTCTGACTCACAATACCACAGACAGCAGAGAAAGCTATTTCAAATCAAAGGCACTGTGGAATCTGTGTGCGAGGTGCAGCGCATGAGATGTGATTTCATACCAAACACATGTGATCGCCTAATGTAGAAGACAGATTGCTTCCCTGCTGAGCATAGTTAAAGAACTTCAGGACATCCATCACCAAAAGTGTTTGCATCCCCTTCTCTCCTTCAGTGAACCAGGAAATTCTTTGCTCTTATGAACATATTCTGTGTAAATGTCACGGCTAATTTCTCTGAAATTATCTGGTGTAGAGGAAACATATTTCTAAAAAAAAGAATCCCTACAAACTAAGCAATGATGGTGAAGCAAAAGTTTTGGAAAATTTTGGAAATATAAAGTTATACAACAAAGAGAAACTTCAATACACTTGCATCCTACATTGCCATAGTGATCACCTGCCACATGAAATGAATAGTTAGCACATGCAGTCTAATTATTCTGTACAGCGTCATCGCACTCCAAAACCATACACCGAGCCAAGCAGGTGGTGGATTATTTCAGACAGAGATTACTTTCTATCATTTCCAGAGATAAACAGAATGAACAGCAAAAATAAGACATCTCTCACACTGCTTCATTGCAAGAAAGGCAGATGGGCTGCATGTATGGATTCAGAAACTGTTTAAATATAACCCATGCCTAAAAGAGTTGTCAGGCACATACACAGTTTAAAGGGTAATTCTGGTATTTTTAAACCTGGGACCCATTTTTACATATTTTGGGGTCTAAATGACTAATAGGTACAAAGTTTTGGAATTGGTCCAGTAGATCGCTGCGAGCCGGCAGCCGCGAACGGGCTGCAATGGCTGCAACGTGATGCTTGTGGGCAACTGCGCCCGTCAAAGTACGTCCATTAAAAGTGCTTGTTTTTGCCACTGACAGGCTCAGACTGTTATTCTTTGTTAAAGACTAAGATCCTTTTTGTTTAACCAGAAACAGAAGTCTCATTCAAGGAGAAGTCTCGCTCTAAAATCTCACGAGAGGTGAGCTGTTGCAGGGAGACGACTGTGTTTCTGGTTAAACAAAAAGGATCTTACTCTTTAACAAAAAAGGTCTACCTGGGTAGGTATCCTTTCTCTACTTTTCACGGGTGCAGTTGCCCGCAAGGATTATGTTGCAGCCATTGCAGCCTGTTCTGTGGCTGCCAGCTGAGGCGATCTACTGGACCAATTCCCAGGTTTAAAAATATTGGAATTACCCTTTAACTATCGTAGATCAAGTGTTTTGGAGGAGTGATGCTAGGAGCCTTGAATAAGTCAGGAAAGGTTTTGTTTCACAAGGTCTTCACAGACATGTGAAATAAATGGCAAACCAGAAATGGCTGTCTGAAGCTGATCCATGAACCCAAGAACATATACTGCATTTGTACTTAATCTTCGCTCTTAAGAAACAGGGCTTTTTAGTAGATTGAAAACCAAGTGGAGGTATATTCAACATGGTAAATTGATTTCTATTCAGGCTATCACCTCTGGCAGAAAAACATGAATGCTTTCATTCAAATATTTCAAGATTCTGACAATAAGGTCTGCCAAGAAAAGGGGCAATGAATTGTAAACAAATAGTGTACTCCTTTCAGCAAGAACTACCAACAAGCCCTCAAGTCCTTGGTAGAGGTCTTGCACATCACGCTACATTTGAGGGAACCAGTGCTTAACAAAAGGTTCCTTTCACCACTGATGAAGGACAACATCCTTAGAATTCACTCCACAACGGATACAGCTCCAAGCATGGAAGGGATTTAAGCCTAGCTGGGCTTCAAAGACCATTTTTACAATTAAAACAATACAACAGTTGTTCCAACAATTTGATACAGAAAATCAATTACAGCACATTGACAGCCCACCTGGAAAATATGTGACTGTAATTACAGAACAAGGCTACAAGTCTTTCAAGTAATGGCTTCTTTTTCTTATTGCTTCCAGTGGGTGGCTGCCCTGCTGTTCAGAGAGCACAGATTGGTTTTAGCCTTGAGCCCATCTGTCACTGAAAATTAAAAAAGTGCAAAACTTGCAAAACGGTGCCACGCTCTAAACGGGTTTACCATTATCTGATGCCGACAGCAAATGCCACAAAAAGCTCTTCCCTTAAGCATCGACTGAGAGCTGCTAGCTAAATATAAAAACCATATGCTTCATGGACACGAACACAAACAAAAGTGGCAGGTGCAACAATGCAACATTTCACCACAGTATAGAACAAAACCAGAATAATTAAATAGCAACACTGACTCATTTGTAGTCACAAGCGTGTTGATGCATATGGATAGACAGCGAGGTTTCTACTGCATATAGGACTGTGTTTTCCATACAAAAGGATGGAACACAGGAAACCTCTTCAAAACACAGCAACGGCAAAGGCTTCATTTCACCACATGTAAATCAATTAGGCTAGAACATGAGAGCTGGTGTGTCACACTGCTGCTTTGTCTGCTCTCGGTCCAGTGTCTACTCTCAGAGATAGGCTGGAGCTGGGAAGGCTGCCAACTACATACAAACCATGACTGGGCAAACGCCGCTCCACAGCCCATGTTATGCAGCTGACTGCAGAAGCAATTTGCCACACCTAGTTTGATGTAACACTGTTAGTCATAATCTATTCAATCCATTTATCCAGGTTAACCACAATATATTCTTTCAACCTGTCAGCTCCAAACTTTCCCCCAGGAAATTATTTAGCCAAGGTGGTAGAGCACCCAGGTCTCATGATCAATTTGTAAAGTAGGTAACTGCCTAAACATCTATTAAATATGTATTTGCTGTGTGAAATACTGCATCTGCTCTGCTCCCCTGATGGATAATGATTTTAGAGCTGCAACGCTTACTCGATTAATTGATTAGTCGATGGACAGAACATTAATCAGAAACTATTTTAATAATCGATTAATCGTTTAAGTAATTTTCCAAGTAAAAATGTCAAAACATTTGATGGTTCCAGCTTCTCAAATGTGAGAAAATCCTGCTTTTCAGTCAGCATAAATTCTGCTAAATTGAATATATTTGGGTTTCGGACTGTTGGTCAGACAAAACAAGATATGTGATGGGCGTTTTTCACTGTTTTCTGATGTTTTATAGACCAAACGATTAAGCTGGCAAATAATTGGCAGATTAATCGATAATGAATGAATGAAATAATCTTTAGTTGCAGCCCAAGAATTGGTGCAGCTGCTCTGCCCTTAAGGTTAATGTGTCTTATTTTATAAAAGTGTATTAATTCTAGGAAGATAGCGGTCTTTGATAGTGGTCTTTGTTTCAGGCAAGGTGGCCCTCCTCCACTATGAAACACCGTAGGAAAAAGTTTCTCTTAAGTATGTGAGTGGAGATACAGCATTATATACAGTTTATAATATTATATTGGTTGGACTAGACTGGGTAACAAACCAACGAAAAACCAAAAACTGTCAATTAACAAAAGCTGGCATCAAATCTAAAATAAATAAAATTTAAATAAATTTAAATAAAATGTTTGCAATTTTTACAGATTTTATTGAAACAAAAGTTCTTGTACAGCTGCTTGTGTTTTGTCAACATTTAACATTTTACAAGTTTGGCTTCTTTCGTTAAATCAAAAGATAGTGAAAAAAGTATTGCTCTGCTATCCGAACCAAACTCTGTTATCGTATCAGCACTACTATCACAAAATTTCAAACAATACCCAAATCTACGTTAGACCTTAATTCTGATGTCTTATTTTCTTACCTGTGAGAAAACATGGACGTATCATAGCAAAGTGAGCAACCAGAAAACTCGGCTTCAAACGCTCTTATCAGCAAACATGCCTAGCTGAAGCTTATTCCCTTATAAGCTCCAGGAATGCTGCTCTGCACCTGACCTCTGACCTTCATGTGGAGGAGAATGGTTGAAGAAAAAAAAAATAGGTGGATTTCCCTTTAGGAATCGATGAAGCATCACATTTAAATTGACGGAGTTGCTATAAACCTGCTGTAGCTTATATGGAGAGTGACTGATCACAACGGCATCATGGTAACAAATCCCTGTGAGACTTTTAATCGATTCCGCAGAAAACTGAATCGTTGGCTTGTGTACGACGTTATGCATAAGCCAATATATATAAAAATATAAATTTGAGGAGAGAAGAATGAGGAATAATAGATTCATTACAGTACTGTATTTTCCCCAGAGCAGTCTTAAAGTCCATGATATTGCTTTTTCACACCTGGGGATTTGTCTGCTTAGCTGTTCATCCGTAAAGTCTACGGCATTTCTCTTGAGATATTCTTACAAAATGTTTACTTAGCATATGAGTGTGACAAGGAGAGAGTGGTTTGAACTGCTAGGGTGAGTGCAGCAAGGCTTGTGTGTGTGTGTGTGTGTGTGTGTGTGTGTGTGTGTGTGTGTGTGTGTGTGTGGACCTTGAGGTCTCTGAGGCCAAGAGCCTCTGAAACCATCCTCGTGGGCAGCCGGCCATGCGCCAAATCTGTTACTGCAATTACTTTTGACAGCAGCGCCTTCATTGTTCAGGAAGGTGGGTATCCCTGCGCTGAGCAACGCTGACCACAGGCGTTAGCGGGATTTGTGTAGGCACAGTATTGCAGCACACTACGCTTCGCAGCCTTGGTGAAGCCATCAAGGAGAGTATATTCTTTAGTGCACACGTAGGCGTTTCTTTTGTGTGGTAATGAAATTGAGGCAAGACTTAGTGAAAATGAGTAGGAGAGGGGAGATATTGTGCGGAATGCCTGAAAGGATGCGAGGGATGGTTATGCAGTAAATACAGTATGGAAAGAATTGCACTCAGCCACAGTGCAGCTTACTTCGGTGCTAGATTCAATCCTACTAGAGTCTAAATTTGAACGCCTTTAAATGGAGCTCCAAATGAATAAACAGAGACGATACTGATACTGTCACTCTATGTAGGATACACTATAGCTTTATCTGTTGAATAAGAGCTCTCCCGCTATGAAAGAGACGACTTCGCACACACACACACACACACACACACACACACACACACACACACACACAAAAGAAGAAATCAAAAGGAGATGGTAGACAGTTAAATGTTGCGAGTCTGTGGTTCTCACGAGTGAGCAACTGTAAATGTGATGTACTATGAGTGATTCCGCTCCCATCTTATCTATTCCTGCAAAACTCCCATATTATTTGTATTACTGCCTCTTGTGTGCCTGTGGCGCTCGATGGTGCGATTGTGATTGTGAATATGGTCACCTAATGGTTCTCTGTGGTATGTATATCTGATATGGTGAATATTTTAATCTCATGTAGGGTAGATTCCTGTATTTTTCCTATAGTGACTTATAGTGTGTGTCTGTGATCCTCAATGTTGTACTTACAGTAACATTAAAAGGAAAAACATGCCAAAAGTACTTTAACATTCCTGCAGGGTCTCTGGCACCTTTGCTGAGACATTGGTAGAGGTTCTTCTAAAATGTGTAGAAGGATTTGGTGTGGGTGTGTGTGTGTAAATCTTCCAAAATGACCAATCAGGACATTAGCTACCTCTGCAGTTGCATGTTTAAGAAATGTGGCACCATCACTTTTCTATGCAACACAATTATGATCCTGAAAGCCTGCCGAAGGGGGGGACAGGGTGGTGGTGATATGTGTGTGTGTGTGTGTGTGTGTGTGTGTGTGTGTGTGTGTGTGTGTTGGGGGGGGGTCACTCACCATATGAAAGCGCCGCCACACAGATAAGGAGAGTCCATCTGCAATCCCGTACACCTGACATGGTAGAAATCCCAGCAGGCGGATGTTAAATCCCAGTTGTTCCAGTAGCCGATGGTGGAGAAATAAACCTCGCTGCAGGTGTTAGCCTCCACACGATGCTGTTGCAGTTCTTCCGAGGGTCTCAAGTTGGATAATGCGCAATAGATATATATATGTATCTGCCCGAGTGTTGTGCGTGTGTGTGACAGTGTGTGTGATGTCTCAGTCGAGGTCTTCAAACATTTGATTGTCCAGCTACAGTCTTTACAGTGTCTTTGCGAGCAGCAAACCTAAGGCACGGCCAAACCGCGTCTTCTCCAGGCAAAAGAGAGCGTTTTTTTCCACATGGGAGAAGAAAGTTACAAGTATCCTGCTCCAAATTGGACAACTGGGGAAGGAGAGAAACACGGTGTTCCTGAAGCGGACCGAAGTCCTTGCGCGAAACCCGATAAATGCCCCCAAAAATCATAAATCAATGGACATCAGTGGAGAGATGACGCGCGCCCTGGCTTAAAACACAGGAATCGTGCGTGCCTACCCCAAAAAGGACTAGACTAGTCTAAATAACAAGCTGGGGAGAAAGACCAGTAGAATTTCTCTGTGCGATTAGTCATTCTCCAATTAAGAATTCAAAAATTAAATTCCTTGCGCAAATCATGGAGAGAAAGGGGCGAAAAGGCATCCGACGGATCGGCACCGCTCCGGTTCAGCCGTCACTGACTTCTCGGGTTTCATTTAAAATCCACAGCCGAGAGAAGAATGTGGAAATACATTCTGAGCTGTAAACGGTAAAATTGCACCCTTAAACAAGCCAGAAATGTCCGGGTTTGCTGCTTTTCCCCTCAGGTTTCCAGTTAGTTCACCTACCGCAGCGTGTTGCGACAGTCACTCCGCTGGGAACCACCACGCGAACACGAGAAGAGCACAAATGTCCAGAAAACTCCTGCTACTTTCTTATTCCGTTTTACTTTGTGGTGTTAAGCCGGAGAGCCGGAGCGGAGCATCGTCGGTGCTGCTTACCGGAGTCTGAAACACAGCCAAGTCCGATGAACTCTCCGTTTTTTGTGTTTTAATCCAAATTATCTGACTTTACTGCGCCTGTCTGTGGTGTTTTTACCGGAGACGGAGCTCATTGAGACGCTGTCTTTACCACAGCTGTCTCGGTCCGGTTTTTAACTCCGCTCCAAACTAAACGTGTTCACCTTAAAATGTACAGAGCCGCAGCTTGCGCCCGTTAAGCCGGCTACAGTATAAAAGCCCATATCCTGTAATACATTTCAAAATAAAATAAGACAAATTAGGAACATTTGTAGGTTTTGTTTGTTTTGTTTTGTTTTGTCTTTTTTTGGGTTTTTTTGACTAATGAAAAGTGAAATAAATATAATTTTCAGTAGCTACATGAAAAGACAATGGCATTGTATTGCCAATGCTCATATACATTATACAGATGATTATAATGTAATTATCATAGGCCTATAATTACGATGTTATTATTAGGATTATGATGATGATTATTTAAGATTACACACTATTTTCCATAAAAGCTGAACAAATAGCTTAATATATAGAGGATTACAGGCAAAGACAATGCAGCAAAAATAAAGAGATAATACTGACTGTAGGTTCAAGATGGATCCCTAACAATCCCTAATTTAAGGGTCACTAACAGCATCCACGTTATGCAAAGACTCACTCATTGAAACTAATTCAAAATGACTGAAAGTAATTTTCTGAAAGTAAGTTTATTTTAGGCCCTTAAGCTTGCTGTAGGCTGCACCATTTGTTTTTCTGGAATTCATTTTAGTCTTAATAAGAAGCTGGTATCCCACTTGTAAATGATAAAGTTTGCATGCTTTTATTTTAAAGGCAAGACGGCGTACGTCCGGTCTTATCCATATTAGGTTTGGTGAACTTGATGTAGCTCAAACCGGGCATCGCAGACAAAAATTAATCACGTGAGTGGCTTAGCCTCCCCCTCATCAGAGGAAAATATCCTACCGAAGAAAGAGCCTTCACCCCTGCCGAGTCATGGCTTCTGCTGAGTCCCGGCAGGCAGACTGGCTTTTGTTTTTGGTTGGGAGGCAACAAGAGTGTGCACACAGCTCCAGTACATTAAGCAGGAGTAATGTTTAATATTCATTTTTAGGCATTAGAGCTTTCTCACAGCTAATATGTTGACTTGACAAACACAGGTGCAACTTATAGCCTAACATTAGCAATGGCTGTATCCCATTTAGGTGTGCCAGTTCCCTTGTATTGTGCCTGCTGGCTCATGGCTAAGCCATCATCAATGTTATTTGTCACAGCCATGCTTTTTCTTTTGTGTCAGGTAAGTTAAATGTCTGCCATCAGAAGGGCCTATTATGAGGTTACATCAGGAGGTTAATAGGTTAATTATCTACCATGAAAAGCCCTTTTCAGACATTGAATACATTATGTTGCTTGCTTAGCTACATGTAGGTGTATGTAATGTAAATGTTCCATAATGGCTTTATTGATACATGACAGGACAGACAAAATAATGTCAAGGAAGAGGAGCATATGGGTTTTAAAATGACATGTGTAATGTAATCATTTATCAGAGTGCGAATTCTGCTGCCTACCTCAAAATGTCCGACAGTGCACAAGCATAGGACGACAGTATGTTAAGTTGGGACTCTCATTTAATTTGCTCACATGCTGTTAAGTGTTTTGCTGTGCAGTCAGAATTTCATCTCTGCTGTTAGCATGGATAATATATATAGCGAGTGAGTGCTTGTCCAGTTATTATTGTGGTTGTACAAGTTGGATTTTGTTTTATCTCTTTTTATAAGACTCATTTTTATAGACTGATTTGACATGAGGAGAAATGGAGGTGTTACGGAAATGTTTTGGGTCGGATTTAGTAAAGGTCTCAGCATGGTCCCCGCGCCAACCCATGTGCCGTCTCCTCTGTGCTGTGTCCGCAATAATTTAATGTGTACATACGGTACTTGCAGGAGTCGTGGTCTCGTCTGTGCGGGAGTTGCCAATGCTCTCTGACTCTGTGATGTGGACAAATCTGCAGCAGCACGCGGGTATGCTGCTGTAGAAGAAGACAGCAGGAAAATGGCCGACCACCCCTATGCCCGGCTTAGGGGTCAGGGCACCAACCATGAACCCAGGTCCATCTGGCAACCTTTTTTGTGTCACTCTCTCCTTCATTTCCTGTGCCCAAAAATGTGATTTAAAAAAATCAGCGTTGTTTTCTACATGCTTCCTTGTTCTTCTCGTCTCAATAAATACGTTGGCTATCTGATTTCCGGTGTGTATTGAAAGAACACAGGGGAGGAAGTGATTGGGTCGGGGATACCACAGACCAACGAGCCAATCAACAACAAGGAGTAGACCTTTTTCAAAAGCACAGGTGTAATTTAAAACCGTTAACAATGGCTCCATTTAAAGCCGGGGTAGACAAAATCTGCGCAACCTGTGCAAAACCTTCCGCCTCTCTCTCTGCTGCCTCGTATCAATCCGCTAAGCCCCTCCCACCAAACCCACAACTTCGACCGGCAGCAGAAGGAGTCAGTTGCCCTGTGAAACCTCATGCCTTGTAGGGCTCGCTCTCCACGGCGTGAGCCTCACCGAGACCCCGGTCCCTCTCGCCGCGACTTGTCTTCTCAAACACGCCCCTCCAGCGCTTTGTGGCCGCAGAGCAGAGCGCCCCAGGCTTCAGAGGCAGCTGCAATGCCGTCCAGCAGCGGGATGAGAGGCCAGTACACTACACACACACACACACACACACACACCACTGTCCCCTGTCAAAAGTTATTCCCCACTGTTTGTCATCATCTTTACCACGTCGATACGAGCACCATGGCATCGAACATAATGAGCCTGAAGCTCCGTGTGGAGCTGGGACGTGTTGTTTTGTACTATACACTGCTGTAGGCAAAGGAGGTGTTGGAAAATGATCACAAGTTGCAGGATTTTCCGCCATTGAATCAGGCTTTCACCGTCTGAAGGGACGTGTACGCGCGTCCGCATTTGTAGAACAGCCAATACAAACGCACCGTCTCTCTGAAATAACCTGTGACAGGCTAAAGTCTACCGTCACGGGCTAGATTTTCTGAAGCCTGAAAACAGAGGCAAGAGGGGGGGCTGAAGTAGAGGTTTGGTCTCAGACCACTTGAATTACAATATGCTGCACGGTTATTATGGCATTTCTTGGCCAATGACACCAAAAGAAAACTGCCTACCCAACCTTTAAATGTGACTTGGACAGTTGTTCAGACATGAGACCAACATGTAAAACTGCACAAACACATTTACCTTAATGAGGTGCACGTCTGAAAGGGGCTCACTTCTTTGTTTGTTTGTGTGTTTTTTTAATTAGGCATGTTTCAAAGTTATAAGTAAAAGTTAAAGCTTTAGGAGATGTTTCTACTGACGGACTGTTTGATGCTGGGCACAAAGAGCTAGTCATGATCATTCTTAACCTTTATTCACTGCTTTATGTGGTAGGCTAGTTAACAATGTAGCAAAGCACAGAAAAATCAAAGTCAGTGGACAATCCCATGCATGTCAAGTACTTATAAATATTGAATTCCTTCCTTGCAGCCTGTTTGTAATGCAGAAAGATGCAGAGCTCATTGTCTTTTTTTTTTAAATAACCTCTTGCAGGAAGAGGCTAACAGGCACAGTAAGTCCCATCGCACCCCAAAAACTTAACAAGAGCATCTTTCTACGCTTTGGCAGCTAATTTATCAAGACCACTTATGCAAAACAAGTCACTTGCAATTTTCCAGTTAGTACACCTGAGCCGCAGCGCAGCAGCAGGCAGCCAGGTGAGAGAGCAGACTGTGGTTCCCCACTGTACCAGCCAGCAGCCAGGAGAAGAGAGGCTTCCGCAGACTTCACTGTTGCAGGTATGACATGACTGTTAATGGTCTCTTAATGCATCTATCTATCTATCTTTTTATCCTCTGACATTTAAAAAAGACTTACTGTCAAATGGAGAACTTATTTCTTCAAACTCTTGTGCCTTTGAAGAAATGAGGGTCTCTCATAGTGATAAATTAGGATGTGTTTCCTCTGGGAATTTAATCTCACCTGCAATTACACGTGAAAATTAAATTCATTTAAATCCAATCGTCCCGCTGTTGCACCTTTCCATTGTCACTTCTCAAATCTAATACATTCATTTTGTCAGATGTGCTAACAAGTGCCAAGTGTGTATCATATTTCCATGTGAGAAATGCTTTTGCTCACAGGTTTGTACATCCGGTTTGTCCCTTTTGACGCAGCCTAATGGATTAACATCACAGCTTGTTGCACTGAATAATACTTGGTATTACTGAATGCTGTCTGTTTGATGCTGACGCTAGTGTGTTGTCATTTTGGCAACATTTCCAATGCTCATGCAGCTGTTTACACGTCTTTGTCTTTCTGCTGTCAACAGCATAACGCAGCTTCTGTTTGATGTTCTGAGTCTTGAATAAAATATTCCCTGCAAAAGTGTCCTCGTTATCCCAATTTGTTCGTATCTTCTTCATACAGAGTACGATAATTTTTTGGATCGGCCTAAATTTGTTTTTTTTTTCGACATGAATTTTGAACTTTAATATTTATTTATTTATGTAGTGTTTGTATGACATTATGTCTCTTTTTAGGACCCTTATTGTAGTTTGTATTGTAATTTTACAGACAAATGGTTTCTCTTCACACATGAATCTCTAACTTTGTGACTAATATCAAAAGCACGATGATATATATATATATATATATATATATATAGAGAGAGAGAGAGAGAGAGAGAATAATGGGTGCTGAGATGGTGTGAGTCACTCACCAGTATGCGGTATTCATGCACGGTCATTTGCTCATCATGTAGTGAGTTCTCTGACCTTGAGATTTAAAAGCAAGCAAGGGACAATGTTGTCTGACAAGACCATGCATTGATGTAACTATACCAGTCAAACACTTGTGCAATATTGTGACAAAATTTGTCAAATCATAAACTTGCCATCAGAATAACTTGAAACATAGGAGGTACAGGGGTAAACATGGGGGTTTAAGTATCAATATTTAATGGCTCTGAAAACCTATTTTCTCGATCAGCTTTTTACAATGAGTGACGGGTTCCTGCAATGATTCTCTGCAGTGATTTCCTCACAACAACTACTGAATGGATTGTCATGACATTTTTCTTTACACACATTCATGTTCCCCTCAGAAAAAAAAATATAATGAATGTATTCACTGTACATATAGCGCCATCATCAGGTCAAAATTTCAATTTGTCCAACACTTTATGACTAAATAGCTGCAAAATTAATGACATTCCCGTGAGCCTCAGCTGTATTTTGTGTTCAGTGCAAATTAAAAAATGTTAATATGTTAACAGGCTAAACTAAGATGGTAACATACATGCTAAACACCAGAATGTTAGCATCGTCGTTGTGAGCATGTTAGCATGCTGATGTTGCAGCATTTAGCTCAAGCACCGCTGTGCCTAAGTACAGCCTCACAGAGCTGCTAGCATGGCTGTAGACTCTTAGTCTTGTTTCCAAACTGTAATATTTAATGTTATAGAGAAATGATTTTCACACAACTGAATGCTTTCATTCATTTAATGTTTTTGGGGGGGGGACTCTTAAGGGCATTCAAAAACTTTACATTTCATTACAAACTCTTGACAAACACACGTGGCTTGGTTTCACCAACTAAAACCATCATACTGGTCATTTGATACAGCTGTGTGCTGCAGTCACAGCAGCACAATGTTGAGGGGAAGTTTCTGTCTAAAACGCACTACTTAATTTATGTGCAGTCTAGGCAATGACTACATGCTTTAAGGCACATAAAAGTAGTGTTTTGTTTTAAATGCTGCAGATGCTCCGGCAACATAATTGCCTTCAACCATGCTTTTACTGTATAATCAAAAACCTAATGATGTGAGAACTAAATACTTTTCTGAATTTATTACTTCTCAGTAGGATAGCACTGCTGTCTTTACCAGCATGCAAGTTATGGTGTATCTATCCTTTTAGCTATTTTAGAGCTGATGTAGAAATGTGAAGAATGAAATGGGTGTAGGTGAAAACATCACCCTCACCACCATCCCAGTCTGCATCCTTTCTCAAAACTGAAGTGATCCATACTCGCCTAAACTACACTGACACAACAGTGTGCGGCCAATGACCCAATCTCCACACTGTGAGCAATTTAAATTATCTAGTCACCAGGTCCATTAATTTCCTATAGAGCTGAGTGGCCAGAGTCAGTGTGTGGACTCTCATTAGGCATGCTGTCAGGAAAGAGACAGGCACCACAGATTTCTTTTTCTTTTCTTTATGTGGATTTCTTTGCTTCCCTGTCAATGCCTTCTAGTTTTGTCAATACACGTTCTGTCTGGAAGTGGGAAATGGATGAGAAATAGATTACTGCCATTCAAACCTTCCCTGGTCTCTGTAACTTTAATCCGGGAGAATTTCCATGGATTTCGAACGAGAAATGAAAAAAGTTCACGTGATGACTGTGAGCTACAGTGCATTACATTAAGACATCCCTCAGTAAATAGTCTGGATATATTTACTAGTGACATCTATAATCTGCTAAATTAATGCTTCCAAGTCAACATCACACAAAGCACCTTAATCGTTCAACAACACATTGCTGTCTACGCTTTATTTGACTCAGAATATGTTAATGAAAACCATATACATTTTCTAACCTGGTACCTCCATCCTCTCGGGTATTTTCTGCCATCTTATTTTTTGCCAATAAAGTTAATCAAGTATGCATGATCATACTGTAGAGGTTTCTAACTATGTTACACAAAACTTAATTCTCTATCCTTTGCTGTCAAATGTGTGTTTAGGTGCCAAAGTTGAAATTACTGTCACAAAACCCGGAAGAATATCAATCCTCTTTTGCTTGCAGCATCTGCATCCTCAAATGATGGCTTTGATTGCTTTGCACACTGGTTTGGTGAAAGTAGTGTAAGGTGTCATTTCTGCTTTTTGTTTTAATGAAACACTGTTTATCTTAAAGCTTCTATAATTAACATTTCTATATTAACAATGGATCAATCAATCAATTAATCAAACTTTATTTGTATAGCACCTTTCATACAGGTTAGTGCAGTTCAAAGTGCTTCACAGATGATAAGATAATAAGACAGAACAAGTGTAGACTGTTAAAACAACAACAAAACAATTTAAGAATTTGAGACCAATGCATGCAAGAAATTAAAAATGACAAAAATGTAATAAAATAGATTTAAAAGTTATAATAATAAAAACAATTAAAACAATACAGTTAAATAAAAGCTAGACTTAAAACTAGATAAAATAGATTAAAAAGACAGAAACAAAACAAAGAATGATGTATCGCTCATAGTGACAGACTCACAGATCATTATCACTCGACTTTGCATTTCCTCTCAGCTCTGTGGAGCTTTTTAGCGTTTTTTAACCAGTTGTTTTAATTTTACAGCCCACAACTTTACTGTTTAGATTCACTCTCACTGCTCTCAAAAAGCTCTAAAAACCCCACTGCCCGCTACCTGCTCAGCACCAAACGCCAGACAGACAAAGGTGAACATAATGGAGCATTTAACAAGTGAAGAGATATTTCCCTCAGGAGTTAGTGGAGAGCAAAAGAGCTAAAAGACGAGTTTATATTGGACTTACATTCATCAGGTGGCCACAAACAGTTTAATACAGTGATAATATGTTGTATTTACAACTTGTTGCACTGCCCCCAATTGGCCAAAAGTTGTGGTCTTTTTATCCTCTTTTACTGGCACATTGCAACATTTTACGTAACGTTACCACCACAAACAAGTAATGAAGGTAATCTCGCTCTGCTGTAAGCAGCAGTGTGTATCACAGCGCCCCCTGTATCTGTGCCATGAATGTGTGTTTTTATGCTTGTTCTGCTTGAACACAAGATACAAACTATATGCTGTAGGGACCCGCCCATCAGAACACTGCTTTACAGTGCCACCAGTGGTCAAAAGCTCCATAAGATATCCTTAAAAATTAATTTAAGGGCACAAATGTTTGAGGACGTGCACTGCTTCCTAAGACTTGCCCCATACATATGCAAGTTCCACCTTACATATTTCACAGACATCTCTAACCTCCTGAGAGACCTACTGGTGAAGAGGAACGAGTAGATGTGTAAGTCTACAGCAGGAATTAAACAATTAAAGCAGAACTGTAGTCCCCAACAGATCAGTGTTGGGCTGGTGCTAAAAGTAAGGTTTCAGCAGATTCGTTCTCCTGTGGGCATGGAGCTGCTCTTATCCAGCTACAGAAAGATAGCCAATGGAAACTAAGCTTGAGCCTGGCTGAGAACAACAAGAGAACAAAGAACAAAGATGTGCAGATTGAAAGACAGACCCTTGCGGCCACGTGGCTTTTTGAAAAATACAAAACTAAAAGGAAATGTAAATATACATATGTTTATTAGATGAATTGCAATCACTTGAGACATAAACAATCACAGCAAAAAAAGAACAACTGCAGTCACTTTGCAAGTCAGATGAAAGTGCAATCACATCAGTCCAGTCCATCATCACTGAGCCTCTTTTGCACTGCACAGCCTTTCAAAGCAGGCTCGCAGGCTTGATACTGCCAGTCTCAGTCATGTTTAATGTTGAGCTTAGATCTGAGCTTTGTTCTCAATGAGGCAACAGCAGAAAACCCCGTCTCACAGTGACAGGATGAGGCAAAGGGTCTTTGAGTGGATTGTCCCTCTCTGCAGCAAGCCAGATTTCACTCACTGTCTGAGATGTAAACCTCCGGCTCAGGGTGGAGGTAGATAGAGACGTCATCTCAGCGAACTTCTTCCTCTCAGGTGAGCGGAAATCAGCAGGTGAGGTCTCTCACCCAGTCATAGTCGTAGTTTTGAAAGAATGCTGTCAGGGAAGAGAAATGCTTTTTAAGATACTGAGTCAATCAAGACAGAGGCATATCCCTCCCCAGCTCCACCTTCTTGTCCAAATATGGTCATTTCTGGCTCCAAAAAACCAACATGGCGATGGTCAAAATGCCAAACTCGAGGCTTCAAAACCAATGGGTGACATCCACTTCTTTTATGCATTCTATAGTTAAAAGGCTAAGCTGCTAGAGATTGTACACAAAGGACACACACAGTGTTTCAAAGTGTAGAGCACGATCACAGCATGAAGTCTGCTGCAGGATTGAATGCAAGCAACTGACGGACTTCACATCCAGAGCTGCTTGTGTCATTAGATCCTGGCAGGTGTAGAGGCGGACATGTATATGTCCTAAGTGGTGTGTGGATTACTTTGCTCATTATTTCAAGATAGGAGAAGCCTTTCACACATTTATAAGGCATGTCATTGAAGGGCTAAAATCTTTATCTGCTGCGCACATTATTCCAGAGGCATTAGACACAGATAATGGCCCTCAGTTTTCCTCTTCAGTCTTCTGTCGTCTATGACTTTCAGCATGTGATGAGTATCCCTACTACCTTGTCATGCAATAAACTTCTTGGTCGCTAGTGATTTAGATTTTTAATTGACAATCTTTTACTATTTAACACATTTTTCTTGGCAGCGCTAGATGATATTACGCCTCTTTAATCCAGCTAAAAACATAATGTCACCAGCTGTCTGTGGTTCAATGAGCAGATTTGTGCTATTAAAGGAGATTGTGGTAAGGCACAACATAAATGAAGGAGTCAGTAAACTTGTTTTTCATTTGTGCATGAAGGAATTACTGACAATTTAATGTTGCACTCCAGGCTGCTAGAGAAAATATGTTTGTAATCTTATTGCTCAGAGTAGCAATAACTGCAGAACTTTATTAAAGGCCACTTATCAAGTGGTGAATCCAATGTTTGGCCACTCTCTGGAACAAAATGAAACGTTCTTGATTTTCTCTACAGAGACAAATGCTAAGATATGGATGCATACAATGGCAATGTACTGCACATCACGAACAGTAAGTGAAGGAGTTAATTTTAGATTTTAGAAATTTCTCTGAATATCCCTTAAAACACATCGTGTCTCTAAATACATGTCATCTTCTCTAATTCTGCAAACTGAAAGACTTACTTAACCAAAAAAAAAACGCTGGGACGGGGCTGTATGAGGCTTCTGTCTCAACAGGATCAGACATCCAGCTAATAAGGTAATAAAGCCTTTATTGAAGATAGATAGATAGATAGATAGATAGATAGATAGATAGATAGATAGATAGATAGATAGATAGATAGATAGATAGATAGATAGATAGATAGATAGATAGATAGATAGATAGATAGATAGATAGATAGATACTTTATTGATATCCAAGAGAAATTCACATTTCCAGCAGCTTGAAAGGTTGAAACATAAGGGCATGCAAGTAAATACAGTAAAAATGCAAAAAGAAACTATAATAAAATAGAAGGTAAAAATACAATATAAAATAACAATATAAAATTAAAAAATATGAAATTAAAAAAATAATTAGCATCTGACAGTTCTTGTTCAAAGGTGCAGTTGTGCAAAATGGCAGTGTGTGACATACAGTTGTGCAGCAGTCGGTTTGTACACACTTGAGTCCACATGTAGATGTGTGTGTGTGTGTGATAAAGTGCATGTGTCCAAGGTGCGTGGTGTGAGTGTGTAGTGAGTCCGGAGCTTGTTTTGTGTTATCGATCCCCCCGAGAGGTGTTGTAGAGCCGTATGGCGTGGGGGAGGAACGATCTCCTCAGTCTGTCCGTGGAGCAGGACAGTGACAACAGTCTGTCACTGAAGCTGCTCCTCCGCCTGGAGATGGTGCTGTGCAGTGGATGATTTGGATTGTCTATGATGGACAGGAGCCTGTTCAGCATCCGTCGCTCTGCCACAGATGTCAGGCTGTCCAGCTCTGAGCCAACGACAGAGCCTGCCTTCCTGACCAGTTTGTCCAGGCGCGCTGCGTCCTTCTTCCTGAGGCTGCCCCCCCAGCACACTACTGCGTACAGGAGGGCGCTCGCTACCACAGACTGGTAGAAGATCTGTAGCAGCTTCTTGCAGATGTTGAAGGACGCCAGCCTTCTGAGGAAGTACAGGCGGCTCTGTCCTTTCCTGCACAGAGCGTCTGTGTTGGCAGTCCAGTCCAGTTTATCATCCAGCTGCACTCCCAGGTATTTGTATGTGTGTACCACCTCCACACAGTCCCCTTTGATGATGACCGGCTCTGGGTGCGGCCTGGGTCTCCTAAAGTCCTCCACCATCTCCCTGGTCTTGGTGGTGTTGAGGAGCAGGTGGCTCGAGTCACACCATGTGACGAAGTCCTTGATCAGTTCTCTGTACTCATCCTCGTCCACTCCAGATACAACCCACTATGGCTGTGTCGTCCGCGAACTTCTGTACATGGCAGAGCTCTGACTTGTACTGAAAGTCGGACGTGTACAGGGTGAACAGGACCGGAGAGAGCACAGTTCCCTGCGGTGCTCCTGTGCTGCTGGCCACAGTGTCGGACCTACAGTCCCCCAGCCTCACATACTGAGGTCTGCCAGTCAGGTAGTCTGTGAAGTGTGCTTTGGGAGTGTAAGGGAAGGGAGAGGAGCACCATTAGAAAGCCTAGCTTGCTGAAAGCCTTACTTAAGTCCACTTAGTGCAGTAAACACCTTAAATAGAGGTCAGACCATTTCTGACGCAAATGGATGAGTAATGTATCCTAATGCAAAATACTCTCCCATATGTTTGGCATTTCCCATTTACAGGTGTGACAAGTGGGAGGCACACGCTTCTGCAGTTGTGATATCGTGCTTTTACAGGCCAGATTTCCCAACCACAGAAAAGCAAAGACTGCTCACACCTATTTTTACCTTGACCTCAACCCCATTTGTGACCTCAGCACTCCGCACGTTACACTGTGGTCCGGCCACATACGCAAACCTCAGGCACAAAGTCACAAGATGCCTTTTTTACACAGATGTCTACCATCTGCCTAGAATGATAAAATGTTTGCCTAGAGCAAAACCAGAATTTTAGCTCAGTATTTCCACAGACTATGCCACTCCACTCTGCTTTTCTTCTTCACTGGGGGCGGAGGTTTGTAGGGGTGTATTAAGAGAACTGGCTAAAGTGTTCCAAGATAGCGCCCCATTCATTCCAATGAAAGTTGCTCATTGTGCACATATGCTGAAACAGTTTTTCAGGCTTCCACATTTTTAAGCCCATGCAGTCGGGCATGCGGACCAAAGTCCTTCTCTAGCGAGTTTAGTTGAGAGCATGTGCGTTAGATACTTCTAATTTAATTGGATCAAATTCTGATAATGCAAAGAGTGAGTTCATAAAGAAATTATCATTTTACAGCTGTTCCTTTTGTAATATATGTGGATGGTCTTTTTGGGCCAGTGTGCGTCAGGTGTCCTGCAATTCAGACTGTGGCCGCTACGCCACGATTGCCGCACAGCCCAGTACTGTTCCTGGGGGCATGGTATTTAGTTTTGCCCTAACTATGTGGATCTGATTTGCTCTTGTTTTGCCCATTTTCATAGATGTGACGCAGTAACTTAACCAGGCGTGATTTCACCGAACTTAAACAAGGCGATAAAATGTCAATGTTGTTGACAGCTTCTTCTGCTGCCTAAAAAAAATCAATGAATGCAGGTTCAGTCCTTGATGGAGAGGTCTGGAACCAGGCTAGAATAGATAGGGTACCATGAAGTTTAAAATTTGGATTAATTTGTAAACAAGTGTTCAGCAGTACTATATGTTAACACTTGATTTGATTCTGCTACATGCTTTGGAAACTTAGGAAATACTTATTTTCATTTGCTCTTAAATGCTGAAGCTGACAGGTGCTTCAACACTTGCATGCCACCAAGGACACAGATACTGAAAATTTCCTCCTGATAAGATTCACTCCCAAATTTCATATTAGTACCAATCAGACAAAAACAAATGAAATGTATTTTTCGTATTTCATATTCAGTCTTACTATTGAGCATCTGAATTTGTCAGACTAGATACAGGTAAGTCATTGACTTCTTCCACATACAATATAGTGCAGTAACCAGTTTTCCTGAAGGCTGTGTGTAATTGACTCACTGGCTTGCAGCACACATGGGTTGTTGGAAATGAATTTTGTTATTTCGTACAATTTCAAATCTCTGTGAATGGTTTATTAAATTCATGCTCCTGACATTTCCATTTGAAACACATCTCAGCCTTCTGACAGCTTAGTCAAACTGCATTACATGTTAGATCAATCCTCCATGCTTGAGCATAGAAAATGTTCACTTTAAGATTTATACTCGGATAAATCTAACATATTGACAATATTGTTAGGAAATATTAATGCAATAATGGCCTGTGGCTCTTCAGGCTGGAGGTACCCAAAGGTTCATCACTGATGATAGAATTGATGTTTGATAACTGTATTGTATGACAGCCCGGTCACATTTATAAATGACTGTATAAGATAAATTCCTTAAGGACATCTCTTTGCAATGAATAGTGTCCTCAGAGCATGAAGATGAGCACTTGTTCTTGACCTTGTTCTTCACAACTAATCGTGCAATCGCACCCTGATTAAACCCTCTGAATCTGGTCTCTGTAATTTTCCCATTATATTAATTTTCTAAGCCTTGCTCGTCCTCCAGTACCACTGAAATGGCCTCTTTGTCAGTGTAGAATGTGTATTTTTACCTTTAAGATGCTTCCATATTTGCACAAGTTACATTTCATCTCAGCACACTTTATATAATCATTTTTGAAAGGTACCCTCTTTATATAAAATACTGCATTTGAATACCTGCTTCTTTCTTCTTCTTTCTTGGATTTGTAACCTTGATGGTGTCACCGATCCTTTATTGCCTGCTGATATGCAGTAACCAAATCCAGAGTTAAGACTTTTAACAAAGGCTTATCTTTACCAGAGATTGTACAGCAAGACCTTCCGGACACTGTATCACATTGGAGACTCTGTCTGTACTCTAAATAGTGTTACCACTAAAAAGAGGTTCGGGGGCCTACAGGCTTTAAGGTCCTAGTTTAAACAAAGGTTAGACAAAAAGATTAGAGATGAGATCAAATGCTAATACTGGGGTGCCCAGGATTTAGGGCTGCAGCAGAGACATCCAACCATCCTGGACAAACTATCACACCATCATCTTTACATTAGCAGTATTGACATTATTACACTTCATCAGATGGAAGAAAACCCTCATTCCCTTTGAAATGGCACAATGACAGTTATGTAACTGAGAGAAGACTTGTAACCATGGAAAACATATCTGAGAAGACCTATAAAAGAAAACATGTAACAGAGAATTTTCCATTTAGCGGATAATAACATGCTGTCTGTGACCACAACGGTTATATAAGCCATATCAGATGTACTATTGGCAGGTCAAGCTGGCTCAAAGGGTATGTTTTAGGAAGCAAGCAGAAATTCCATGCAGAGTTCAAACTGAGCACGGTGAAGGACTCCATCATTTCCTGAATTACGTCTGGACAGTTAAAATAATTCCTCCAGTCTTGTAAATAATTATGAGGACTTGTCATGTTTTTTGTAGGGTTAGGAACAGTGACAGTCTTGAATGAACACATTTTATTGTACAACAGGTTAGCTGTAAGTACATGTTGTTATTCCAAAATGAAACTCTTGGTGCGAATCATTACACACAGGAAACATGGCGACAGGGATTTTAGTCTCTCCAAAAATGTAAATTCAAATTAAAACAGGATTCATATATTCAACACCCAAAGGCATGAACATACAGGACCAAAAATATGACTAAAAACCACATGTTGAGTGCTGTATATTCATGCTTTGTGACTCAGCAGTTCCCAGACCAGAACATCGGCTTCCTCTATGTTACAGCCAGGCTTTCTATACTTCTCTTTTGGTGACATTATTCATTGGCCACGTTCACTGTTTTATGTATTTATTCATCAATCCAGGAGACTCTGTGTCCTCAGTAACCCCAATAATCCATTATTGGGGCTCCAATCCAGATCCATTTCAATGCTGAATATCCCCAAATCCTCTCCAGCTTACCAAAAATAAGTCAAACACACTGGAAATTTAATTTAATATTTTACCTTCTATAGATCTGTCGAATCATTTAGAGTTTTATATCATTAACAACTTCAAGAAAAGACTTTATTATCATATGTACAGAACCTGATTAAATGTACTTAGTTACATTCCACCACTGAAAATGTCTTACCTTTTTTAGGCTCATGTAACCTTTCAAAGCATGTTCCATAATGTTACAAATGTATTGTCATCAAATTAAAGTTGTGGTTGTTCTTCTTATAGTAAGAGTCCCTGAAAAGCGGAGAACGTTTGGTAAAAAATTCATCCAGCTCAAACAGGAACCTGAATCAGTGTGCCACTGAAAAACTGCACAGCCTTAACTAAACATATTGCATGTGCAGCCCATGCAAACATGTCATCTCTGACACAATGTGACATGTGACAGAATGAACTGTAAACAAGGTTGTTAGCGATATTGTTGTGTCATATTGTTTGTTAGCAAAGCATCTCTTTCATTGCTTTGCCAAAAAAAATACACTGCATCTCATAGTTAAACTTAACAATCCCATTAGGCTGTCAGCCTGTCCGTGCCCATGCCTGGTTGATGAGACTTTACATCTGAACATTTTCTTCAAAGCCAACAGTTCCTTTTCAGGAATTTGTTTTGGTGTCTCACTGAAAGCTATGCCCTCTCAGTCAGACTTATCGTCAGGAGCCTCTAAATCATTATACCAATGGACTGGCACAGAGTACAGGCGTGTCTGATTTTTGTCCACATGAGTGCATACAGGACGGCTATGGCTCAGGAGGTAGAGCGAGTCGTCCATTCATCCCAGGGTTGGCGGTTCCCGGCTCCTCCTGTCGAAGTGTCCTTGGGCAAAACACTGAACCCTTAGTTGCTCTGGGCCAGCACCTTGCATGGCAGCTTCGTCACCATGTGTGTGAATGTGTGCGTGAATGGCTGAATGAGACAAATCTGTAAAGTGCTTTGGGAACCGTTAAGGTTGAAAAAGCATTATATAAATGAAGTCCATTTACAGCTACCGCCTGCTGAACGCAAATAGGTGCAAATAGGCACAAGTGTCTGACTAAAACCTTTCACAATGTTCATAACGTGAACAGCACAGAAACTGTCCTTGCTGAAATGAATTCAGAATGCCAAAAGAAAACAACAAAGAAGAGTCTATGACACTGAATCATCAGTGTTTCAGTAGTATTTTACATCGCAGCTTCCTGGACTGGTGACTGAGATTATATATTGTACACAATAACCCTCCTGTGTGTTACCCCTACCCCCTTCATGTTCACACAGATTTAAGACATAATTTGCCTTCACTGCTGGCAAATGGTTTTGTCGAAGCCTACATTATACTTTATATATACATTATACTAAAAGTATATATGTACAATATATGTTGTTCCAACTGAACAAAAGTCAAAGATAATTACTTGCAGCATTGTTACATGGTCCTCATAAATATATGTGTATTTTCATATGGCACATATATTTGTGTATATGTTATCTAAGATAAAAAAACAAGCCACATGCCAGGCTGCTGCAATCAGGATTCTTATGTCACGGACCACTCCTCTATAAAAGGGCGATACAAAACAGAACTAGTGTTTAGTCATATTGTGGAGAAATGATGGGAGTTTGGAACATACTGAACATATGGTGAAACAGCGGAGAAGTGGAATATGCTGCAGGAGTAGTTGACACGTTTTGACACATTTTAACACATTTTTCTGCTGTGAATCTGGGTTGCCATTGGAATCCATTGTAACTGCCGTGAATCCATGTAGACTACAGCTGCTGATCCCTGAGAAAGAGCAAGCTACAAACATTTCAGAGCCACCTTTCAAGCCTTTTTCAAGGTTTTGCCATTCTATAATGGTGATACTCAAAAGATTATTCCTTTAAACTAGCAAGCTTTTAATATATGGCAGACAGTGAACCTGCACCAAGATTCTGTCAGTGCGGCTGCAAAATTTGAGGCATGGATCCCATTTTACCTTCAAGAGTTTCCGTCGCAGTGTAGCACAGCACAGGCTAGTCAGTCAAACAAGGATCTGAGTGTGGCCCCTGTGGAGTTGTTCAGGTATGACATCCAGTTGGCTACATACAGCACAAGCTGAGGAGATGAATTCAATCTTTGTTTGATTGATGACGCTGACAACAGCTGTTGGCAAGTTGGCATGCCAGATGCTCTGGAGGCACTTAGAATTTTCCTGCAGGGCATCAGATCTCCTTTTGTCAGATGAAGAAGACAACGTCCATTCCATGCATCCTGACAATTCGTTCACAACCAGTAGACCTGAAGGACATATTTTCACACTAGAATATAAACCCTTGTTGAAAATTCAGAGGTTTACATACACAGTCCTGCCTTCTAGCCTGATCTGAGCACGCTTTAGCCAGCTGCAGGTCAACCTGTTTGTCCCAAAGGGGAATGCATAGTGTCCTACTTTTTTTTTTCCAGAGGGACCAGGATGTTCCACTGGGAATAGATGTGAGACTCTCAGACTCTTTCACACTAACAAGAGTGAGGGAGAGGACTTTTTATTGATACTGATAGCCCCAATGTGGGCAAGGAGCCATTTGTTAATGGAGATTGTTCTGCTCCTCTGGAGCCAGCCGTGGCCCTTTCTGCTGCACCGGGACCTGGCTTCCCGAGAGGAGATATTTCATTATTTCATCCTCAACTGGAACGCCTCGCCTTATAAGCCTGGCCCATGATAGGTTCAATTTGACTGCAGTGGGGCTCATTCGTGTCATTGACACTATTCAAAGTGCAGGGACCGCAAAGTATCTATATATGCAGGTTTTTGAACTGTGGTGTGGAAAATTAGAGAAATAATTTCAGTGCTCTGTGACAGCGATTCTCATTTTCTTCAGGAAAAGCTGGATATGGACGAGTCTTTTTCCATCATTTATACCCAGTCACATGGGTCAAACCCTCATTGGTACTTTATCTGAATGGGTCAACATGTCCTCCAACCCTCTATATACCCTCTAATTTTATTTGGCTATTGTGTAATGTAGTTCTGTGTAACTCTATGGTTTAGAAGTGAAGCGTATAGATAGATAGATCCATGTCGTATGCATGTCTCCTGTACAAAAAAGGTATCAGGCTGTCATGTGGGTCCTGCAAATTTGACGTGATCCACACCTTTGGGTCAGTATATACTCATAGCGAGACACAGAAAGCTTAAGTTATATTAAGTTATATATAAGTTATATTTCCAGTAACCCCTGTTCTCTGATTGCATAATAAAGGTATCTCACCTGGTCAGCCTTTTTGTGTAAAGCAAGGAAGAAATGGGCTCATCTCATCAATCTCTTTAACGAAGGGGTCGAGTGGTTTTTCCCATGATGACATCATGAGTGATGACATCATGGCTGGAGAAATGACATTGAGGCTTCTGAAGATAACTCTGAGAGAGTGTTCCCCCAATAACTATAAGTTAGCTTATATGATCACAGTGTGCCGGGCAGCATGCCAGGCATTCCTCCGCTCCCTCCATCCCCCACTCCCACCCCCATCATAATACTGCTCTACACAAGACAGACAGACCTTTAGGCCAATACATGCTCTTTCAAACATGCTGTTTGTACTGTCTGAAAGCAGTGGAAAGGCTCCTATCAGATAGAGGGAAGGTCTGTATCACCAAATCTTTTGTACTTTCCAAAACTTGACATTTCAACAGCTGCCAGGTGTGCACAGGTGTAAAAATGGGCAGAGTGGTCCTCAACTTCTTTTCTCCACGTTCCTCACATTCCTACTTCGATTACTGTGTTCACCGCTGAACCGCACTTAATCACGCCTGTGTTGACAGCGATGGAGGATCTTTTCAGGAAAAAGATGGGAGGAGTGCAACTCAAACAAAGATCAAGTTCTGGACATTGTCCATAGATTTACCTCCATTCAACATTTTTGAATGTAACTCTCACATTTGGTATTAAACACACACTAGAGATGCCTGTTTTACCTGTAAATGCAGTATTTCACCCTCTGCAGCCTGTTTATTGATCGTTTGTACCAAGGACTACTGCTGCTTTATCATTCAAGGTAGCTACTCAAGTTCATACGAGTTGACTTTTCCATTGTGGAGGACATCTGTATCATCTGACCTTCTCCTTAAGGACCAGATGTCCACATTAATCCAGTTTTTTTTAATGTGTGTGATTCATCATTATTCAAATGTCCCACTGTGTGGGATGTGCCTTCAGTGTATGTCAGTATGTTGGTGTCTGCAGTTTGTTAGCATTAATTAAATGTATCAAGTGAACACAGTAATTACATACTAACAACTAATAACATATGAATGATGTATGTTTGGAGATTTATGGTTCTTGTTAGTTTATATTTTGTATGTTGGAGGGGGAAGCATAAACATTTTTGTTCATTACTTATTCTGCCACGTCCTACACTAACTTTTGCTTCCCGATTTAACTGATTTACAGTATCATAACCTTGTAGCACATATAGTGTATCTGTTTTACCACCATTTTGGCTTCATAGCACTCACTGTCTAGTAGTTTAAAAAGTGTTCATTTTTTGTGTGACCTACAGCTACAGTACAATCCAGATTGTACTGTTACAATTTAACTCAGTATTAGAGGAAATTGTCCCTATGAAACCTACTGATGGTGAGGTCTGAAGATTATTACTGGGAAACTGTTTCTGTTGAATTATTTATATGTAATTTCTCAATGATGTGAGCACCACAAACAAAATTCCATTCACCTTAATTGTATTGTGGTGAAGGCAGAAATCTCAGAGGCAGATATTTTACAATCTGGACAAATAAAACCAAATGTAATTGCATGACTAGATACCCCAAGAGGTAAGTGGAAAATATAGTTGTTTTTTTTAATTTGTAATTTGGGTGAACTGAACCTTTAACTCATACCAAGTTTTCACACAAAATGTTAGATTAGATCATGTCAATGTTTGTTAGTGTTTGCCTGTGACACAAATACAATAAATCGATGGCGTGAATGTAAAAAAAAATGAGTGAGGCATATCTCCTAAATGCCTATAAGAACATTAAAACTTAACATAGTCTCTCCTGTTCACAGGGGTCAATTTGTCAGATACCATTTTAACTGTAGGACTTGTTCTACCTTGGAGATGAAGACCTTGCAAAATGATGAATCAAAGCCATGTTGTCATTGTTAAATCATTTGAGTCACATAGGCTTGGGACCCATTGTTGGCTGCATGAGGCTATTTCTCATTTTTATTGTTTATTATGTGTGAAAATATTGTGTTCTGGTTATATTGCAAATGCAGAACTGAACAATGTTAGTTTTATACTGCAGCATCACATACATTTTTTTATGGGCTTATATTATCACATTTGTCATTTTGAGACAACTTGCTGTGGACTTTTATTCTATCTATTGATTATGTGTCATTTTATGGGTTACATGGAATATGCTCAAATCCCACGTGCGCTCTAATTTAAACAATGTTCAAACTGGTGTCATGGCTGTCAAGTTCTATTATCATTTATGTGAACTTAATGAAGACCCTCCAGATAAAAAGAATCCACCATTTCCCCAGGCAATGGTATAAAGATCAGGAAGGAGTTTATTGTAATCTTTAGTATTTTATATAATCCATGTTGCATCAGTTGTGCTGGGTACTGTATTGTGGAATTTGTTGAGCCTGCCTTATATTTATTTAGGTCACAGACTTTGGCTTTTATGAGTAAAAAACTGATGACTGTAACTGATTAAAAACATATTGTATCTTAAGTCAGCTTCTGTGGCCAGGAGAACTACAAAATAATTTAATGATTATTTAAGCAACCAGCCTGAAGTTTTAGGCGGGTACATTTTGATTTTTGATGAACTGTTATTTGGGTCATACCCATTCATCTCCAGTTGAGGGCAGCAACACTATTGAGAGTGATCTAATCTCCTTCAAATAAAGAAGCAGAGAAAGAAGTGGAGGATGGACAATGAAGAAGTTTGTTGTAAAAGAAGAAGAATGCAACCTTCAGGTGCACCATGTAAGCTGCTTATTTAGAGGTGAGGAGGGTTGTGCGCTCAAAGCTTTTGCCAGCAATAGTAAAACAGGTTTGTTTTCTTTTGTCTGTTGGTTAATTAAATATATTTTTGCTGAATGTTGGAAATAAGTGTGCAGATGTATAATTGGTCAGTTCTGTCACATGGAGATTTAGTCCACCTGAAACAATACTCACTCCCTTAAATAAAACACCACCTCTCACTGCCACTGGTGCATTGCATATTGTAGATAAAGGGATATCCTCATACTGTGTAAACAGACAATTCACTATCAGTCACTATCACTATCGTCTAACTTCCCATAGGAGCGTCCTTTGTTTATCTAGTGCTTCGTGGCATTTATACGTTTGACAGCCTTAAAAAAGGTTCCCATCTGTGGTTGGTTCGCACAAACGTGCCTTGACTTGCGATATCCCCGGTGGTCCCTGAAGGCAGCCGCAGAGGAGGAAGGAACCCTGGCAACGCTGTCACAAAGCTAACGTTATCCATGTACTGCCTGTGAATGCATTAGCTTTGTCAACATGCACTTAAGTGTTTATCTGGACTGTCTACCATTTGATCTTTACTTCGTAGCTTCCTCAAAAGCTTGTTAACAAATTTACGATGGAATTTTTTAACGAGCCAAGCTAGCCTAGCTAGCAGACGTTTTCTTCGTCGTAGACACAATCAGTTGACCAGCTAACCAGAACGAGTTGTTGTTAGCTTACGCTGACTTGGTGAATATGGCGATTGTGTCTGGTTCCTGTGCTAGGGTAAACGGGTCTAGAAATGGGCCGTCTGTGTCAGCTACACCTTCTGGATCCGTTGGACAATCTCAGCCCATGATAGCGGTATGGGAATGGCAGGATGACCTGGGGTATTGGCGGCCTTACAGCGGCCAAGTGAGCGCCTACATCGAGCGGTGTCTGGCACCACGGGGCCAGAGAGGAGGAGGACCCGGCTCAACGAGCATCTGCCTCGGACAGTCAGACCCCAGCCTGTCCCCTTATCTCATTGACATACCAAGCTTGAAACAGTTTCGGCAGGACACAGGTGAGCCAATGACACACGATATGACATTTAATACCTACACCTTAATGTAGCGTTACGTTCGTAATAATCTTTTAATGCTGTGCCTCGAAACATTACAGTCATCAGGCCAGGCTAACAGACAACGCTAGCTACGTAGCCTTAGCTTACAGGGGCGCTGTTGTTTTGGTGAGTGTTTACATAGCTGCAAGCTAAGCTTAGCCAAGTACCCTGGATGAAGTTATGAGGTTTGAACGATTCTGTTAGGTGCTTTTTATGTCATCTAACGTTAGCTAACTTGTCCACATAATCTTGCTATAACTCGTCAGTGACTTTGTTGACGCTTGTAACATTAGCATAATTGTTTGCCTTCTTTGAGCTCAGCAGGTTCGTGCTAACTAGTTTGAATAAAGGGCAACAGAGCTTGTAAATGAGCAATGACAAACAGTTGTTATAACAAACGTGTAGCAGTCGCTGTGCTCTTCCAAACAATGTTAAGAAATGCTTTTAAAGCAAAACTATGAGGCAGCAGCATTAGTCAAAATAAGTTTGCACCAAGGATTATGAAGTTTACAATGCTGACATCTACATATAAGGGTTCTTAACTGTGAGAACTATACTTTTCTCTGTTATGGCCCCACTTTAGGATTTTAGTTGAAAATGGTGATTCATTTGTACATATAAAGCTTGCATAGTGTAGCTTTAATTTAGTTAATTCATTGAAAATCATCTTTTCTATTTTCAGGAAAGACACGGTCAGTACGGCGGTCCCTTTTTGCCCAGTCCTCAGGCCTAGGCAGTGGTGTTTACTGGGAATGGGCCAACGACGAAGGAGGATGGACTCCATATGAGACTCGAACCTCTATCCTCTTGGAGCACAGCTATCAGGCCCGCCAAGGCACGGCAGACTTGGGCCCGCATGGATACAATTACATAGTGGATCTCACATCTCTGGCCCAAGTTAACAAATCCTCGGGCTTCAGACGGCAGGTCCGGCGGCAGTGTAACCTCCCCTATCCACTGGCCTCCTCTGGCCCCCCAGCCATCCCCTCGGGCCCTCCCTGCTCCTGCCAGCAGTGTTTGAGCCACAGCAGCACAGGACCCATGCCCAGCCGTTCACGCCATTCTTTTTCATCAGGCAGTCTGAACCGGCCCAGCCTCCAAGGGACAGGAAGGGCTGTGCCAGCTCACCCCACTTCTGTCTACTCGCCGTACCCCAGGAGACCCCTCTCTGTGGGGGGAATGTCCTGGGGCAGCCCCTGGCCTCCTCCGCCCTCTGGTAGTCAACTCTCTGCACCGCTTCTGACCAGCTCTGCCAGTGCCAATGGGTTAAGGTTGGTATTTGATATGTGTGTTGGATTGTGATTTGGTTAATACAGAAAGGTCACAGTAAACCAACAGTAGTAAGGTGTTCCCCTAGCTCAGTTAGCCGTCCTGGGCCCCTCTCCACCCTTCCCTCCCCTTCTCCTTTGTCTTTCCTGTCTGTCTCCACTTTGACCTATCTTGTAAAACAGGAATGACAAAAAAAAGAAGATCTGTAGCTTCAGCCCTGCTGTGGTATGTTTGTTTTGGCTCAGTTCCTGTGACTCTTGTCTGTGTCATCGCCAGCCTTCCTTCTGTTCCTTACAGCACGGAAAATGGCTCTCAAAGACGAATTGCTTACTTAAGTGGTATAATGAATACGCAGTTCACTTACACTTTCTCTGGGCTCTAATTTTCTTCCACATTAAGTTTCATTTAGTGTATTCCCAGCCACTGGAAATTAATAATAGGACTGTAATGCTGGATGTTCTCCACCTAGCACACACTGTGGACTATGTTATGAACTCATCTCCTTTTTTTGCAGCGATTGCTCACACTTCTCATATATTAGTCTGGAGGTGTATCTATTAAGAATAGAAAACCACATGTATTATGTTGTCTAATAGAGTTCTCTTTGTATATTTATATTTGTTTTGACCCAGTGGCATGTCAGTGTGTTATTTTTGAAGTTATTTTACAGCATATGCAAAATGCTACTACATGCTAGTGCTATTAGACACTCGCTAAAATGTCCAAAAAAAGAAAAGAAATGTTGCAGGTCACTGTTGAAACCCTTATACTGCATTATAAGATACCAGGCAGGCACCCCACAGCTTCTTTTTGACCTTAGGTTAGCTGGTGTCAAAAGGGATTCATAATATCAGTGACACATTTCCTGCTTTTGTGTTACCACATCCTCTTATTTGGCTCATAAGCGATCTGTCCGCGTAAAACACCCACGCA
>VMKM01001403.1:0-144816 GCA_008360985.2 Macquaria ambigua
TTTTTGATCTCTTAAAGCAGCAGGAATTAAGGATATGTTACAATCTTGAATCTGAATTATGACAAGTCATCACTCCAGTGGAGATATTTTGCATTCACAGTTAGTGGAACTTGAACTGCAGATATCTGTAATTGGAGGTTTCATACACTCTGGTGGCAAAAGTAACTTTAGTCTCATTAGTAAATTTTGACTCATAAATGAATTACAGATATCTGTATGAATGTGGTAAACAGAAAACAACAAGCTAAAATGGCTTTCCACAGTCTGGCAGGCTAAAGAGCAAAGTTGGAGCTGATGGATCAGTTTCAGAAACATCCAGTGTCTCCACCGACAGGGAAATAAAATGGCCTGTACCAGAGGGCGTGTTTGATGACTCATGATAAAATGACTCAGCATATCAGTGTTATGAACCTGCTTCATACCTACAATCACTACAATGACCAGGAATATTAGCAAATGGCATATCCATGGTTACAAAGGTGGTTTCACAAACAACTTATATTGCATGAGAGCGAACCATATTCAGTTTATACATTATAAAAAAGTTATTTTACATTAATAAACATATAATAAAAATACAGCACTACTATACTCCAATATTTAAAAGCAAAAAGTGCAACAAATTGTAAATCTTTAGCTTTTAAAGGATAATAGACTTGCTGTTATGCTTCTCCTCTGCTAACAACAACGTTACAGTCATTATCAAACATAAGATATGAACTGCTCTGTGGTCAATTCAATTCAATTTCAATTCAGTTTTATTTATATAGCGCCATATCATAACAAAGTTATCTCAGGGCACTTTTTCTAGTAGAGCAAGTCTAGACCGACTCTTTATATTTACAGAGACCCAACCTTTCCCACCATGAGCAAGCACTATGCGACAGTGGCAAGGAAAAACTCCCTTTTAACAGGTAGAAACCTCGAGCAGAACCAGGCTCTAGGTGGGCGGTCATCTGAACAGGTGTGTCTTTTCTTTATCAGCCACACAGGCTTTGAAGGAGACTCAGCCAATCAGACCTGAGGAACACAATCTGTTCCACTGACTATAAACATTATTATAGAAATAATATGTAAAACATGTATTCTTATCTATATATTACCTGTTACAGATATTGCACACTGAACATTTGATATATCCTATATTTGGTATAGTTGGTGTGTCACTACTGTTAAAAAAAACATTTATATTCTGCAAACAGCATATTACAGTATCTTGCAGGAGCAAGATATATTGTGAGAACATGATCTTGTACCATACTGTATTCTTATTTCAGTACAGGTTGGGCTACTTAGAAATGGTATTACTTCTTGACCCCTGGGTAGAAATTATTAACTACTTGGTGTGTGGTAATCCGATCACATGCAAATTAATTGCGGATTATCAACAATGTAACCATTATATCAGCTGAAATAATGAAGGCCAGACTTTGACACAGGGCCCCTCTTCAAGACAGGGCCACAGGATCAGGTAGGCCCTTATCACGTCAGTTGGTATTGTGCTTTAGTGGTGCATATTCCTAAAGTCAAGTCAGGCCTTTGGAGCGGCCCATGGAGGTCCAGGGCCCAGGGCAGCTGGTATTAGCCTGGTTGGTAGTGAAGCTTTGCATTTGGCATGTGAGTGCTGTACTTGTACTTGTACTTGGACACCACTACAGTATATAAAAAAAACAGCTCCTTTTCCTTGGATATGTGGAGTCTGAACTCTACATTGCCTGACTGGAGGGCAATAGGCTGTGCTGTCATTTTCTCTGGACTGCCAGGGTCGTTACATCACTCTGTGAAGACACGCCTTTTTGGGTGGTGACACAATCGAGGGAAAGTGCTCGGAGGGGGAGGGGTGTCCCGTCGGCAGGCGCACAGACAGCAGGCAGCAGCTGCAACGAGAGGGAGCCGGCACCGTTACTCCGCATTAAAACATTTATATTACGATTTTTTAGCTCCGAAACACACAGGACAGCAACACACACACATCTAAAATGGTAGACCGCGAGCAACTGGTGCAGAAAGCCAGGCTGGCCGAGCAGGCAGAGAGGTATGATGATATGGCAGCTGCCATGAAATCGGTAAGTAGGCTTCCCTTCTCTGTAATGACCTTTCTCTTTTCAATCATATCTCTTATAAACAAGCCTCGTCGGTGTGTGTGTGTGTGTGTGTGTGTGTGTGTATGTGTAATAAGTGTGCGAAAGCTAGCTAACCTAGCATTAGGGGCAGTAATGCGCAGGCAGGGGGGCTGTGCCTCCCTGTTAGAGCACATTTGGACTTAAAACGGATAAGCCACACAAAACTGGTGTATGAAACTTATGATTAAAGACTGCATTAATGAGGAAGACGCAACTGTGAGCAAGATGAAGGGCTGTTATAATAAGATTTGGGCAACATCATTTTGAACAGGACTGCAAGGCCCGTGAAGCCTGTGTTCACATTTCACCCGTTTCCATACATTTCAGAGGTATTAGTGACATCGTCTTGGTATGATGAGGTTCACTTGAAATCATTATTTTACAGTAAGTCTTACAGGGTTCTGTTGGCGGTGTGCTGCGGTGGATTGTGGCTGTAAATGCGGACTGTTTGATCTTGGGGCGGTGCCTTTCGCCAGGCTCCTTTAAAAAACGGCCAGGCTGCTTGGTTGTAAAAGAAGAGGGGGGGAATAAAGCACAGCACAACGATAAGACGCGCTTTAATCGCCTGTGTGGATCAAACGCGGGCTTCATAATGAAAGAGTGAATCAAAAAGTCAAAGTGGTCACGTTGAAAGATGCGGCGGAGCAGAGGACGAGCTAGGTGGTACCATGATGAGAGTGGCATCGCAGGCTGATGCTGATGCTCGTGTTCCGGTTTGCATGATGCTGAGCACGAAATAACGAGCCATCCATTTAGCGTGGAATAGCACTTTTCTCCAGCTTGATGTGGAGAAACAACCAGCCATCGTCCCTCTTCTTGCTGCACGTTTGGCGCAATGTTGGCTGAAGGTTGATCGCAATCGATTTGCGCAGAAGCAGCGCGCAAAAACACCGAAGCGTTCACCTTTCAGACGTGGGTGTTGGTGGACGGACGGCTTTCCAGAAAGCTCCGTAGATGTCATATTGCAGCAAACGGCCGCTTCAGTCTGCAAACCTTAGCATGACGGCTCGCCTGTGTTAATCGATGCCGTGTAGCAACCGCATCCCTGCGTCCTCGACCTCCTACAGCAGGTTCCCACACAGAGGCGTGCCGCAGCATCTGCCAAAGATGCAGCACAGGCCCACCCGTAGTGCACCATTTCATAGGCAGCGTTTTATCACAGCTCCACAAAGGCTGCATCTCTCTAGATCAGTGCTGTCTGGACAATAAGAGCATACAGGAGTGGCAGAAGAAGTCAAGGAATGCTGTGTGAGAAGGCCCACTCCTTTATTTAAAAGAATGGCCATAATATCTGTGCAGGAGCTCATAGTGTGTCTGTGGTTACTAATAGTGACTTAGTAGAGATAATATAAGAATTTCTAGTAGCCTTTATTATCTATTTTACTTGTTTATTCAGAGGCTAGTAGTTTTGGTGTCATATTTCTATAGTTTTCCTCTAACAATGATCATAGAATCACTTATCTTGTATTTTCTAAGAGTTGTATCTGTTTGCTTTTATTAACAAGGCCACTTCTGCCGGCCGCAGCCTCAGTGTGAGCCCAGGCTGTGTGGAGCAGTGGTTGTGTTTAATTGTAGAGAAAGCAAGATTAGTTACTGGAAGCTGCTTTTCTTCTACATCAGCTTCAGCTCCAAGAGTCAACAAGTAAGCTGTCAGCGTGTTTAAAGGCCATGCTGTGTGCTGCTCTCCGGGACTAGGCTGTAGTGGTAATGCCAGAGGTGGGGAGGTGGGGTGGGGGGTGGGCGGCTCCACCCCTTCCCATTTATGCCAAGTCAGAGAGAGAGAGAGAGAGAGAGCTGCCCCTCACCCAGCCAGTCTCTCTGCAGCACTGGGCAGCGGGGTGTGTCTGCTGCCTCGCCCATCATTTGAGGGGAATCCCTTGCCACTGCAGACATGGCAACCGCCCCGGTGGCAACGGAACCAAATAAGCAGGATCACAGAACATGATGCTGCACCCATCGTCAGGAGGACTGTAACGCTTCAGACTCAGGAACCAGGCCTTGATGGACTGCTGTTTGTGCTGTATTTTCACCACTGCCTTTATAAGATTATAATAAAGTTGATATCAGGACAGCATGTCTCACTATCGAGTATATTTTTTACAGCATCAATAATCTAGTCCCTCATTTCTTTAAGAAGAAAAGAGACAAAGGGAAATTATCTTTATTGAAGAACATAGAAGTTATTCTCATTATCTGGGATGGTCAATTATTATTTGGGAGCTGGAGCAGAGCTAGAAATCAGAAAGCCAGGGTTTAGTCTGTGTTTCATACCAACAGTAAATGAGAGACAGGTTTAGTTCTTTTTTTTTTTTTCAGACAAAGATGTTCCAGCAGAGAGGCATTACCAGGTCTCTCATGTTTTTCCAAATTCATTATCAGGAGCCGACAGTGACATCACAGGTGTGAAAGCAGCCTTAAATTCTGCGTGTCCTCTTTCTGTCTGTCGGGGGCAGCTATGACTGATCAGTGACTGATCAGGGATGCAGACCCAGTCGCCTGCAAACTATTTTCTGCTGTGCGTTCTCCTTCAATCTATAGAGAACAACACTGGCTATGTGTGGGTCTCTAGTGATGCTATTAGCTGTGAACCAAGAGTCCGAAAATGAAATTAGGGTCCAGGACTTCTAGACCACATGAACCGAAAATTAGGTTTTTTTGTTGTTTAATAAATGCTTCTGATTATAAATGATTCCGATGGGATGTTAAAAGCCAGTGACATTTCTCTGAGAAATATGTGTTTTCTGCTCCAGTAATTTGGTACCTCTTAGCAACTCAAAGCATCCAACTCTCTATTACTGTGGGTGAAGATGAAGATGATGCCGTCCCAAAATTTCCCAAGAGTGAAAATGCTTGCTGCCATGCAGGATTTACCTGGAGAGCATCACATTAGCTCTGGGGCCAAACAACAGACATACTCCCTGTTTAACTCACATACCTAATGCCTATAGGTGTTATCAGAACCACATGTCACAAATTACGCTCCATCTCTGGGGATATAATAGTGTATATGAAACAGAATAGTTGCAAAAACCTGTACTGTACAGTATACAGCAGTACTCTGCACTGTGCTACTGCCTTTTATAGTAATACTGTATACAGTATATTACAAAATACCTGCAGTTGACCGTTGACCATGATGAATTTATTTTTAGGAGTCATTTTCGCAAGTGACTGTGAATATTGAATATTCATGTAAAAAGACCTCAGTACTACAGTATGCATATCGAATGAAAGTATTACATCATAGTATCCACATGGGCACAGTGCCTCAGCCCTTTGATATAGTAATGAATCATTCTTAAAGGCTGGACTAATAAACCTAAAGCAATACACCAGTTTTAATGTAAGAAAAAAACATTAAGAGTGTTAGAAGAGTGTTATATATAATGTTTTTCACCAGTATCTCTTGAAAGACCATGCCGGTGTTTGTGCATGTTGTAGCCCATTCACTTCAAACCCTACACATTTGATTTTCTTATTTCTTTCCTTTCATTTCATTTGTAGAGACAAAACAGAAACATAGTTTTAATAATACTGATAAAAGAAGTATAATTTTTTTCAAGCCATGTACTCAGTTTTATCAAGTAAAATTGTCATTCATTTTCAATGTTCCCAGAGCTTCTGTTTAAAGGATACCATTACATTTTAAATTTTAGTGACTTTATTTTCTCTTTTCACTCAGTTTACCTTGCAGCTAGTAGGGTTTCTCTGTTTGAAGAATGAAAAACCCCAACATGCCATTTTGGGGGAAATCTTGAACCTTAATTCCCACAAGAAAAAAACCCCAAACACATCTCTAAACGTAAAGTTATCCTTTCAAGCTTTTGAAGCAGCAAAATCAAACGCTGCGTGTTTGCAAGCCACACTAGGCTTATACTCCTTTCATACAAACCCGGGTATGATGTGCTTTATTGACCCCGTGTTCAACCCGGGTTTGACCTGATTCAATCGAGAGCGCTTTCACAAGTTAATCCCTGAGCGTCACTGTTCACTTCAGTCCGCAACTGTAGGTCAATACAAATGACTGCTAAACCACAGAGTTAAATAATTAAACAGAATTAGATTACATTAAGTAACTACACAATAATGAAGGCTGAGTTTCAGTTTCAGTTAATTTCCTCTCTCTGTCTCTCTCTCTTTCGCTTTTTCAAACTAGCCAGGTCATACATAAATGTTCAAAGTAACATTAGCTGAAGTCCCATTCCTGTTCACCAAAAGTGGGCTGTGTCCAACTCACGTTCGATCCTGGTTGGGATGAGGGTCAAGAAACCATTTTGGATGATGCGTGTTGCCCCATTCAGATCAACCACAGATGTGGGTTTGACCTGTTTTGCTGGGCTGGTCTGAAAGGGGTATTACAGATCCCAACATCTGACATCCAGGGTCCCATAACAACGACAGTTTTTGTCCTGGTCTATAATTTATACAATGCTGTCCCACCATTTACCAGTCCATCTACATTCCAACCCTCACCTATGGTCATGAGCTTTGGTAGTGACTGAAAGAGTGGATGTCTGGGCTCAGCCTCCGAGATAGGGTAAGGAGCTCAGACATCTGGAGGGAGCTCAGAGTAGAGCCGTGCTCCTTTACTTTGAAAGGAGCCGGATGAGGTGGTTCGGGTGTCTGATCAGGATGCCTCCTGCGTGCCTTCCTTAGGAGGATTTCAGGGCATGTCCAACTGGCAGGAGACCCCGAGGTAGACCCAGAACATGCTGGAGAGATTACTTATCTGGCTTGTGAATGCCTCGGGATCCCACAGGGGGAGCTGGAAAACGTTGCTAGGGAGAAGGACGTCTGGACTACCTTGCTCATGCTGCCACTGCAACCCTGCCCGGATAAGTGTTGTATATATATATTGCTGTTGCACTGAAAAGAGCTCACTTTTATACGCATGCTAACAATTATGAGCTTGAGTAGGAATGATTTAACCATGTGACCATAACCAGTATGATGTGCTGATTTGACTCCATTAGTTTGAATTAGGTTTGACACACACACACACACACCCTATTGGAGAGCATACTTCTTTGTCTTAGGGAGTGCATGGCACAGAGAGCCAGAGCTTCCATCACGCTTAATGAACTGAATGTATTATTCTCCCTTGCAATGCATTAACAGATGCACTGTGCTGCAGCTGCTCCATACATTCAATGTATGTTTAATATGTATTGACTCTGCTATATGGTGTTTGCTGCGTTGGATAAAGAAATATTTTTTTTCAAAAATGGTAGACACAAATGTCTACATGTCTGTGAGTCTCAGGGTGCAACAGAACAGCTAATTATCCGTCTTCATTTGAATCATTTTATGATAGGTCGTAAAATCAGATGTTTATTTGTTAAAGCATTGGGTTTCCCACGTGTATGATCACAGATACAGTACAGGCCATATGCTCTATATCTAAATCTAATATATGAAAATATGACAGACCGTTATTATTGGTGCATAAAATGCGTAGTTAGGCCACGACCAAATACTGAAATAAAGCAAATAACATTTCAGTTTATTGTGTAGACGGTTACGCATTTATTAAATCTGCTATCTCTGATCCAAATCTGATCTGTAAACAATAACACCATCACTACTACTCTCAAGTCTGACACTCCAGCATCTGATTTGTCTGTTGCTATGGGTAACAGGGACTTGATCCATAATATTTTTTTTATCCATTTTTAATTCTCACGGCTTGAAGCAAACTCCATGAGCTACCTGTGTCTTATTTTTGCTGCAGGACACATTTTCAATAGAAAACATTGTTGGTGCGCGAGTGATTCAAATCTCCACAGGAGTGGGCGTGAGTGGGACGGTGCATCTTGTGGGAGATATCACCAAGATCAAATGAGATTTGTAGTCTCAAAATGTGCCCATGATGTGAATGTTTTTTTTATTTGACACATACGATGAGCTTTATTTTAGATACTGATTGCTACAATCAGTATGCTCAACTAGGAAATGGGCTTATATATATAAATGGGGGTATCTCTTCCTGTTTTCTAGTTCATCCTCATCATCCTCATTTTTGAGTTCTTGTCCAGGGTGCATAGGAAGCATCAAACTTCTTCTTCTTTATTTCTGAAGTATGAACGTACTCCTATACCAATTATGAATGCATGTAGTGTCATCTTATTTCAGGATGTCCTGAAATGAGTCTCGACTCAGTGGTGAGTCACATAGGCACTACGAAAAACACCCACCCTACCCACCTACACACACTAATCAGGTTCATGTAGTTCCTTTCCGGGTAGTACAAACATCTCCTCAGTGTGGAGTGTGAAAACACGTACAGACTTTTAGGATATTCACATTTCTCTTCCATATGTTGTCTCTTACAAAAACCCTATTTATACCAAATTACTCAAAAGCACCGGGTACAGTGATATCATGATCCAATATGTTAAAGCTCAGCTCATCAGCTAGTCATTATTAAATGCATTGTGTGTACCCTTGAGGTCTAACAAACATGTTGAGTATATTCCTCATTCCTCATTAAACATTGACAAAGACATTTTAAAATGATATTTTACATTAATGTTTGCTTGCCAGCTGTCTCCTTCTTCCTTATCTTTGGTGACACAGTGCTACATTTCTTAGCCTGTTACCGCCACCAACTGTCGAGCTTGATGAGTTATGCAGCATGCATGATAGAAACAAAACAGGGATCCACTCGTAATAACATTGCTCCATAGCGTGACTAGTGGTGTGAAAAACTCCAAAACTCAACAGGGCACCTTTCGGTGATACAGCTGCTCAGTGTAACTTTAACTGTGGCCACCCCGTTGACGCGGCAGTGGTGCCATCTCTAGCAAAAAAAAATGCATGGTTGTCCAGGAGGGTTAAACCTGGCTCAACTTTCACTGCAACAGAATGCAACGTCATCCGACAAGGCGCTGCAGTGGCCAATCAGATGTGTGTAACCACACATTCCTAGAAGATTACTTTGTAATGTGAATGCCGTATTTCTACCATTTACGTGGAAATTTTCCCGACGAAAGAAAGCTGTAAAATCCTTCTCTTTTGGTGTCTGATAAGCTTTCATACGCATTAACCTGTTATCCAAACTAGACTTCCTGGATCATATTTCATCGTCTCAGCAGTACCTGAAGCAACATGCCCCCACCAACACAGCCCCTTCTTTTTGATTTAGGGCAGTGTTCAGTCTGAACGCCCACTTACTCCTAACTTCCAAATCTTCTCCTTCGGCATTCAAATGAGATTCGGATAGATCAGATGAGATACGGATCAGGAACCCACAGATGTTGAATAATTGTAAAATGTTCTTATATAGGGACACAGTCACTCCTCAGTGTCCCATTCCTTCATTAATACTGTAGTAGTGAATAAGTATGACAGTGACACAATGACCAGAGCACGGTAATGCTTTCTAGGTAAAACTGGCACAGTCAGCAAGGACTCTGGGTCAAACAAGGACTCCGTTCTCCCATCTTAAGAGTGGCTGTACTGAACACTAGATCTGTGGACATTTCTAGCTTGCAAAAAATATATTGTTTAATTTCTCCCCTATTTTGATTTGTGCTAGGTTCTTGTGTTTATTGTGTTTCGTCTTCTTAGTTCATGGAGTGAAATGTCACTTGACACCACATCTCATGTTTGCAGAAGAACGGTTGAAGCCTTTATTGCTTTGGCACCATGATGAGGGTTATTTGTTTGGGATTTCATGCCCCTGAATGAGTTTACAGGATTATTACAGACCTGGAAAGTATGAAAAGACTGATTTTGATCAAGATTGAGATAGCTAGAAGATGGACCAACCCAAGTGTGAAATGTAAGCCTATGTCCCCGAGACAGTCTATGACCAAGTATTAGTAATGCAATTACGCAATTGTCTCAGTACTGTCATTGTTAGTAACACTGCTGGTCAATACATGATGAGTCTTCAGTGCCTCCAAACTGTGATCTGGAAATGAAGAATTTAAAGAAAACCCAAGGTTATGATTTTTTTTAATTCACCGAATGTGACTCAGTAGTAATTGTATAGCATGTAACCATTAATATAAACAAATAACAGTGTAATATTATTATATTCGGTCTGATCTGTAATTTTCTTGTGCTGTCATAGCAGTGAATTGGGAGGTGCATAACCCATATTTGACCTCTAAGGCAGAACACATCTGCCTTTGACAAGAACAGCTAAGCAGGAAAAAATGTGGGCTGAACACGGCAGTCTTGTACTGTACATCCATTTTATTTCTTTTTAATAAGCCATTACTTACTCAGTAATATTGGACACATGTACCAGCATGTAATAGGGCTAATGTTTTACTTTCACTTTTGGTCACATTGTATGTTACCTGTTTCTCTGTCCTTTTTTTTAATCACAGCAGCAGAGATCTAGTACTAACAGAGAGGCCCAAGCTTGTAATAACTAGTGTTTGGCCTCCCTCCATACCAGTCCAGTAGCCTAATTAGGTCTATGCATCTTTCTCATTCCTTCTGAGTGATCAACCTTTTCTGTGTCTTATTTTTGGATACGCAAATATATCAGCTGTAATCACAGAAAAAACAATGTGGTAGGGTAGCAACAAAGAGCTACTTGAAGCTCCCTCTCCAACACCATTACTAAGACACACATACACTGGCTTGCCTGGCTTAGCACCAAGCTCTAGCCCTATTCACACCACTAGTGACGTCAGGTAGTCCACGGCGCCTTTGTGCTCTGCAGCCTCAAAGAGGGTCGGCAGGGGGGTTGTCACATCAGGTTAGGAGAGACCGGGGAGTGAGAGCAAATGAGCAAGGAAAAGACAGAAGGAAAGAGTGGATCAGGAAGAAAAATGGGGAGCTGTGGGACTGTGGCAAGCCTTCATTATGTGAATTGTAATCCATTAAATGGAAATGTATGGCGCATTGAGGTCTAACCCAGCCCCTACTTAGGCCCAACATATCCCCTCACTCTCCCAGCCCTGTAGCTCTTACTGTGTCTCTCCTGTGGATATTAATGGCCATGCAGAGAGCTGTCAAAGAGGAAATTATTGATTGTCCTGCCTGGCCTTTGTTTGTGTTAACATTCAGTTGTTTGGAAGTTTGACTGCCTTGTGCAAGGATGAGTCACGAGAGAGCAGGCGCGATTGATGAGCTTTATGGGTAGACAGAGCTCTATTGTCATCCCCGCACCACAGCTTCCGTCAGGGCTTTCTGCTCACCCTGCAGCCCTCTGAAACAAAGGCTGCCATGTTTTTACAGACGTACTGTTTAGGCCTTGTTTTTCTGACCTCTCTGTTGCTCCAGCGCTGACCTACTCTGCTGCTTGCATTTGCTGTAGGTTGTTTACGCTAATTGTAATTTAATGGGCTATGGTATAGAGCGGTATAGAGCTGAGGCTGTGCTTCACCAATGACTAATGTGGGCAGGGTAAGTTTCTCCTGTGCTTGTAGGTGGGGTCATTACGCAACAGATATAATTTTATTGTTTGCCTGTCTTCATACTCTTCCAGTACAGAGGTCATTTTATTTATGCCAGTTGTAAATTTTATGACGTTTTGTGTAGAAACCATCCACAGTGAACAAGCACAAAAGTCTACAGTCCTGCTAGTGGCCCTCTAGAGGCTGCACTGGTCCTTACAATGCAAAGTAAGGAACGAAAGGCATACTGATGGATTGGTTGTTAGAGCAAAAAAATTGTTTGACTTCGGGACGACACTACAGAACAAGTCATGGGATAACCAAATTCAAAGTGCTTCCTGTGGGGAGCATGAAACTCTGGCAATCTGGCCACTAGTTACCCTCTGGGCCAAAGTGATAATTTGGTTTTAGGGTGGCACCAGAGGAAAACATTCTTGTAATACCTGAAATGGGCAGAGATGCTATGGTACACTGGTGGGTTTTAGTAAATCTCATAGTAATCTGCCTTTAAGATTTTGAGACATGTACATGTACAATTTCTGACCTAGTATTGGCTTCAGTAGGATCCATCCTCTGGTGACCATGAATAGAGAGGCTGAAGCCATGCTTGCAGCTTTGTGAGGGAGCTTAATGCACATCAGCATGCTAACATGCTCAAAGTCACAATGCTAACATGTTGATATTAATATTAGATTCACGATCTTAGTTTAGCATGCCAGCGTTTGCTAATTAGCATCTAACACAAAGTGCAGCTTAGGCTGATGGTAGCCATTAGTTTTGTGAGTATTTGGTCAGAAACCAAAGTATTAGGCACATTAAACTTTGACCTGATGATGCTGCATTGTCTGGGAACCATGAATGTCTGTTTGTGTGCCAATCCATCCAGTAGAAGTCAAGATATTTCTGGAGGAAAAGTCAGGGGATCACTGAAATCATTAGAATTCATCCTCAAGGCATCTTGGATATCTGTACCAAATTTCATGCCAACCTCTCCAACAGTTTTTGAGGTATTTCAGTCTTGACCAAAGTGGTGGACCAACACTGTCATTCAGAATTCACTCAACTCAACAGTGTCAACATATTTTAAGCTACAGAGTAAAACAATTTAACCTGATGGAGGTGAGGAAAGCTCATGGGGTGTTCAAAATGGAAGTGGGTCATCCTCTGGGCAGCATGAATGCGCTCTATAAATTTGGCGGACAGACCAATTGACTAACATCACCATCCTCAGGTCCTGCAAGCCACTAGCAAGGTTGAATCATGATTGAACTGAAAAGGGTTGTTGTTTTGGAATCCTCCCATGTTTCATGTGCAGGATGTTTGCTTTTGAATCATTTGTGTCTTGGACCGAGCCATGAAAATAACATTGCTAGGACTGACTCCCAGTGTACGAGTTGGCTGTAAGGTGTGAGATATGAAATGGCTTGTTGCACTCATCCCCACCCACAGTCCTGCAGCTTTCTCCATACCATCAGCCATGTCAGCAGCATCCTTGCCATTAGCAGCTTGTGGCCAGTGTCTCCAGCAGAGATAGTATGGCTCTCACAAACAAAGCAGATTTTGCAGTCGCCATGGAAACAGGAGATTGCATCACTGATTGCTCTTTGCCCTCCACTCCCTCCCTTTTACAGTTCAAGTAGTCATATTAAAGAGGATAGTCAGGTCTGTTGAATTGAACATGAAAGATGGGTGTAGATGTATATTGAGGACTTGTATGCTGAGAATGAGTTCATCAGATGAACACATTATTAGTCATATGTTTGTGTGAATAGAGACAGTAGTAACAACTGGAACAGAGATTAGCAGCTACTGTGTGTTACTGAGTCAAACCAAAGCAGAGTAGCACAGCTGCTAGCTCATAGTGACTGTGATGCACCTCAAAGGTCACAGGTTTCAGCTTTTCTGTCCTTGAGCAAGACACTGAGGCTCTGCCATGTGTCGAGTATGCAGCACATGCACTATCATGCAGTACAACCTCTGGGGAATATTTGTCTTACTAAATATACTAAATATCTATTGGACGGATTGCCATGACATTTTGTGCAGACATTCATGCTCCCCAGAGGATGAATCCCAATAACGTGTGATCCCCTGACTTCTGCTCTTGCGCCACCATGAGGTTGGATGAATTGCCATGAGATTTGCTACAGAAGTTCATGTCCCCCTCAGGATGAATTGTAATAACTTTGGTGATCCTCTTACTTTTCATCTAGCGCAATCATCAGGTCAAAACTTTAATCTGTCCAATAGGCTACTTTGGTTTATGACCAAATACCTGAAAAAGCAATGACATTTCCACCCGTCTCAGCTCAGTCAGCAAGTTAGCATTGATTTTAGAATCTGAATTAAGATTAGGTCAAAGCAAATGTGAGTTTGTCGATGCTGAATGAATGTACCAGTACTACCAGCACCAAGTAAAACATGTTTTTTTTTTAGCAGTTTCTAACAGATGTTTTTTCAAAAGTCTCTTTATTATTGTAGTTTTTTGGGGGGGCATTATAATAAAAGCAAAACAGCTTGAAAATAATTTAAATATATAAGGAATATCAGCACAACCCCCTCAGTTTTAGACCCAGAATGTAGTTTTATGATGAAAGTGTTCAGTAAGGGCATTGTGAAGAGCTGTTCCACGTGATTGGCTGGGCCCCCCTGCTTTGGTGTACTCATGGACCTGAATTCTGTGCTGAAAAAGAAAGTAACAACAGGCTTTATACTCAGAAAAGGTCTGTAAAGATGCCTCTGCTGCACAGTCCCAGTGGGGTATAAAGGATTAAATCCTCCAGCCAGACACAGGCCTGTCAAAACAAAACAAAACCAGCTTTCAGAGCTGCGCACAGCCAATCAGGAGTCACGTCAGAGGATGATGTCAGTGAGCTGGAGGCGTGATTTACCCTGCTGGATGCAGTGACTGTTGGGTGTAGTTGAGTTTGTCCAGAGGCATCTGTGACAGTTTCCAGAGATGTAGCTTTGTATTTATTTGCTTATGTTGTCCAACACCTTGTGATTGCTGTAGTTTGACATTGCACAGAGGATTCAGTTTTTTTTTTTTATCTCAATAGTCCTACTTTGTAGCATGTCACAGGTTATAACTGTCCCATGGTCAGCTGTTGAATGTTATTGAGTATATCCTCACATATTTGACATAAATAAGACAGCTGAGATAACAAAACGCCTCTATGTTTTTCTTTCTTTCTTGTTTCTTCAGGTCACAGAGCTTAACGAAGCACTATCCAATGAAGAGAGGAACCTGCTCTCTGTGGCCTATAAGAACGTGGTTGGGGCGAGGCGTTCATCCTGGCGCGTCATCTCCAGCATTGAGCAGAAGACATCAGCCGACGGTAATGAGAAGAAGATAGAGATGGTTCGGGCCTACCGGGAAAAGATCGAGAAGGAGCTGGAGGCCGTGTGCCAGGACGTGCTCAACCTCCTCGACAACTTCCTGATCAAGAACTGCAACGAAACGCAGCACGAGAGCAAGGTGTTCTACCTGAAGATGAAAGGCGACTACTACCGCTACCTGGCCGAGGTGGCCACGGGGGAGAAGAGAGCCTCGGTGGTGGAGTCCTCCGAGAAGTCCTACAGCGAGGCCCACGAGATCAGCAAGGAGCACATGCAGCCCACCCATCCCATCCGCCTGGGCCTGGCTCTCAACTACTCCGTCTTCTACTATGAGATCCAGAACGCCCCGGAGCAGGCGTGCCACCTGGCCAAGACCGCCTTCGATGACGCCATCGCCGAGCTAGACACCCTCAACGAGGACTCCTACAAAGACTCCACTCTCATCATGCAGCTGCTACGAGACAACTTGACGCTGTGGACGAGCGACCAGCAGGACGACGAGGGAGGAGAGGGCAACAATTAAAGAGTCCAAAACCTCATTCTGCCAACACAACACGCGCGCTCACAAATGATGACAAAATAATAATAGTAGTTAAAAAGTTCTTAGAAATAAAAAAAAATGGGAGGGGTGGGGCAGTGGAACATCGGCGGCCAATTCAGCCGATGGTACTAACGCGGCTGCTGTTCTTTATTTTTCAACAAATTAAAAGTGAAAAAAAAAGTAGGAGGAGGGAAGACAATTTTAGTTTGAGAAATAACCTACGATTAAGAAAAAATAAAAGAATGAAACCCCCTCCTTGGTAGCCTCTGCAGCATTTGCCAAAATACCACTTTAGAAGCAAGAGGTATGTCATTCATTACAGTGTGACTATTGGTTAACGATACCTTCACACTGGCAGAGACTGGTTTTATCGCGCAAATGAAGCTGAGCTGTCTTATTGTATTTGGTGAGGGGAGGAGCATTCAGAAATTGAGTTTCGATGCTTGAGCAACAAGAAAATTAGAGTAACCTTGAATGTCATGGCCTTGCTTAGTGAGAGAGAAAGGCAGAGAGAGAGAGAGAGAGAGCAGACGAGTTACAGAGATGAAGACGGGCTTTTAGGGGTGTCGAACTTCATCGTGTAACGTCAAACGTACCGACATCTTTAGTTGCACCACACTATGACCGTTGAGTGAAAAGCAGGTTGTCTCTGTTATTGAAGATAACATAAAAAAATGTTTGTTTGTTTTTTGTTTGCTTTGTGTCAGGTATGTGTCCAGCTCAGTCAAACAGTCATACTGTAACTAAAAATACCAATTCATAAAGTAAACCTAGTGCAGCTTGTCCCTCTCATGTGCTGATGTGCTTTATTAAATAAATTAACTGTTTTTGGACACCTAATTCTTACTGTCAGTATTGTCGTTACTATAACAACTTCTATTGGCTCCTTATATTTGTAGGAAACAATTCGGATCACAGAAATCCAGATAGCAAAATAAAATGATTGGAAATTTAAAAAAGAAAAGTGGTGATTGAACATTATCATGAGTCCACCTTTATGCTATCTTCATAACAATCAGTAGGATCCCTGAAACAGCACCTGGAACCACAGACTCAATTAGTCAACTAAGTATAATTCGTGGACAGAGCACATGCAATGTTAAGTGGAATCTCTAAAAGCAGATTTGAGGTTTGTGGATTTACTTTGTCTTCAGTTTCTTCTTGGTCAAGAAATGCACTTGCCTATTATACTGTTTCTTCAGTGTAAGATGATAACTGCTCCAATATTCTCCATAATACAATATTGTGCATGCTGGTGATGTATTTATACAGTAGCTTCAATTTATTAACTTATACTGTAGATGTTATGTATTCATATGAACATGGAATTACTAGACCTTAATCGGATTATTTTCTATTTATTTCTTTTTATTGCGATTGTTAGCTAGACCTTATTTTAATCTGTGTTTTCTTTACTCCATTTGCTGAAGTACGCTATACCAAAACAGTGATTGTTAACAATAAATTGATCTGTTACGGACATTGCTATGGTGACATGCAGTTCTTGGTAAGGGTGACTAAAAGTGAAGGAAACATATTGGCTTGGGATGTTTGACAGTGGTCGTGAGTGTGTTACCAGTGGACACGATGGGAGTTCTGCAGCATCCCATAGCTTTACAGTTTCAGGTGTTCTTTCATGTATTAGTCCATTGGCAGTAACACATTCAAATAATGATAATTAAAATACTGCAGATCAAATTAAATAGAAAACACTGAAAAAATCCTCCTGGCTACAGTTGGCTATCTAGAGTCTTCTTCCCCTCATGCTACTTAGCTGACTGACCAAAAACATTAATTCATTAGTAAGTAGTCCTTTACTTAAGGAAAGGTAGCAATAACACAATGTAAAAATAATCTGTTACACACTTCTTGCATTCACAATGCTACTTCAGTAAAAGTACAGAAGTATTATCAGCAGAATGTACTTTAAATATCAAAAGTAAGAGTAGGCTGTTCATTATGCAGAATGGTCCCTTTCAGAAAGAAAAGATGATTTCTTTAATCTTGAGTGCAAAAGTTGTGCTCACAAATTATCAGCTTGTCAACTTGTCAACTTGTCAGCTTGTGACTTTGGGGCCTCCATATTAATATATGACATTAGTGGATTATTATTACTGGTGCATTAACATCTAAGCAACATTTTTAGGTGGTTAAGGTGGAGCTAATCTGAACTGCTGGGTAGTTCAAAGGTCCATGCTCCACCACAGATTATTTTTCCAGATTAGACCTTTTCTCAGGACCGTGTGGGCGTGTCATCTCTCTCACGCTCCACTTACAACTTTATCATTCTTATTAGTACGTGCAGTTTGCTGACCGAGCTCTTGTGAATCCCAGCAGAGATTTTCATGACTCCAATAATTGCAATATGTATCATAATTTATGAGTTGATCACAAGTTTTGCATGTCAGATCAAAGTAAGCAGTACTACAGCACTATGGCTGTTAAATAAATGTAGTGGAGTAGAAAGTACAATATTTCCCTCTGCAATGTATTGAAGTAGAGGTATAAAATAGCATAAATTGAAAATAGTCAAGTAAAGTACAAGTACCTCAGAATTGTACTTATATACAGTACTTGAGTAAAGGTTCTTAGTTTCCATCATTGTCGGTACTCAACTTGGTTCCAAATGCACCTTTTAGCTAATGCCGTCCTACAAATACCAGCATATACATGTACTGTCCTTACAACACTGTGTAAGGAAGCACTTGTAGGGCATTAGCCCCACAGAACAGATTAATTGAAGAATCACTCGGCTCTGGCTGATGACTCTTTAAAGAGCGGAGAACAACTGGAAGTTCAAGAGTTCCTTAAAAGAAAAATATAGCATACAAGTAGAAGCTTGAGAGAGCCACTGCTGGAGTGTTTATTACCATAGAAATTATATAATTGGACGTGATTGAAGTGCTATAAATGTCCAGTTCTTGCTGTGAAGACAAACACTGCATTTTATGAGACACAACTGTCACCTAGAAAGACAATGGAATGAGGTTTTGCAAAATACTGTGCAAAAATAGGCATTATATCCTAAATAATATCCTATATTTAGCTTTCTTTACTGGATATGTGTCCATGGAAGCACTATAATTCATAAAAAAAGCATTTCTGGCTCTTCTGGATGTGTCTCAGACTCAAAAGAGTGTCTCTTTAAAAGCATGTTTAATTCATACCTATCAAGCTGGCTGATGCTCTCTGACAGGAATAAGATCTGTGACCCAGTCAGGAGGCTGCTCCACTAACCTGGTGATACAGATGATAAAGATATCTTTTCAGGATGAAGTCATTCCTATCATGACATCTTTCATGTTACTCACTGCCTGTCTGGATTCAAGATAGATAAAATTAAGATAGAGTACAATACCTGCACAATGAACATTTGATGGCTCAACTGATGTACAAAGCAGACGATAAACAAATGAGTGTTTTGATGAATCATTTGATGGAAATTCTTGATTCATCACAAAACATAAAGAATAAATCAGAATCAGAAACAGCTTTATTTTCACATACAATGAATTTGCCAGTCAAACATATACAAAGTAAGAGAAAATACAAGTACCACAAAAGCCAGGCAATCTTGATAAAAATATGAAATAGAAATTTACAATAACAATATGTAAATATATATATATAAAAGTGAAAAGAGCTGTACAGTGAATGAAATGAAGAGAATGGAAGGTACAAAATACTGACAAACGAATGTGAAAATGTTCACAGTATAAAGACTGTGTGCAATGTGGAAATAATAATCTAAGAATCTGCATTAATGTAACGCACATGTTAGATGTAAAGGGTAGATAATCCACAGCTGAGACTCACTGGATTCTCTCACCAGTGCAAAATAGTGTTGGTTCATCAATATCCCTGAAATCAGGAATACAAATTATTTGATTTCTGTCTCTCCCTCTCTTGCTCTCCAAATCATGATTTATTCTACACAGAGAAAATAGACTCTTTTTATCTTCATTTAAACATAACTGCTGTTTCATGGGGAACATAATGGAAGTAGTGTTGTGGTCCAATTTGTGTCCCAAATATATTATTTTAAATGGCCTGTCATTATCCCAATATATCTTTGTGAGACTGTAGTTAGGCAGTTAAAAAAGTCAGTTCTACATCCTGAGGGGGACATGATGAATGTTTGTAACAGATTTTAATCCATCCAATAGTTGTCAAGACAGTTCTGTCAAAACCACAAATGTCAGGCTCATGGTGGCGCTAGATGAAAAGTCAGAGGATCACCAAAGACAGTACAATTTGTCCTCTGAGGACCATGAATGTATGAACAACATTTAATGGTAATCCATCAAATAGCTGTTGAGATGTTTCAGTCTGAACCAAAGTGGTGGACTGATTGGCAAACAGACAGACCAACAATACGATCCCTGGAGCTGCTAGCATGGCTAATAAGGATGATGAAGATTGCCTTGATTACTATGGGATTGGTAATGTCAAGCTGAAACAAATAGCTATCATCTCAGTAATGTGATGAATTCACGAGTCAGTCCATCCGACTTTTCCATAAAACACTGGCAGGACAAGGTCAGCTTACTACCATCAAACTGGACCAAGAAGAGGTGAAGACATTTATACTGTTCTTAACATTGTCAGCCCCATTTTCGCATTAAATTTCCATGCAGGTAAGTCACCTGGAAAAAACAAAGCAAACTCTGTCTTTGAGCACAATGAATACATTTCATCAAACCAGGGGTGACTGTGCTGAAATGCTGGAAATTGATGTCAATCAAGAGCTACAATTGGACTAATTAAAATCGTTAATCACTGAGGGAGAACTAATTATTGAACAGCTTGTGAGTGGTAATTGGTCTAAAGGCAATCAACACTCTCACATATGATTGGACGACCCCCGGTCTAAGGTGTTGTCACCAGCCAATCCTGCGCTGTTGCTAAGGAGAAAGAAGCACACCACCTGCTCTCCTCAGTGCACTGCTCAGAGGTCTTCAGCCCACACACCCACTGAAGAGATCACAGCTTTTCTAGATCTGGTTCATCTTTTATGATCAAAAATGATATATCAGTGTTTCTGCAGTGGCCCAGTTATGCACGGCGTTAGAGTTTGCTTTAAAGATGGTCATTAGATTTGGAACATTAAACATCATTAAAGGGACGGTTAGCATTTAAGATGAAGCTAAATTTAGTGCAGCTTTCTTTACATATGTCACGTAATCGAATGCTTTTACAGCTAGTCAAATTTAAAGTTTAATATGCATGGTGAAAAGCTTGCTTATGCACATGATAATTGAGGTTAGGGCGATTTGTGTTGTGCTTGTGCCATAGTGAAATGAATCTTGGTGAGAATAATTTATTGCTGCCAAACCCTGCAGTGTAACCTGCGCTGATCCCCAGCTGTTACTGTTGTTTCACTTTTATCAGTGTTGGACTTTGCTCCATATTCTTACTGTAGTAACATATACACCGTCAGCAGGCCTCATCAATAAACAGTGTATTGGGGCAAATCAGTGTAATTATTAAAGATAGGAAACTCAAATAACATTTAGAGGATTTTTACCAGTTATAAGAAAGAAGAACCAAGAGTATAACTTTGTCAAAAGACCTCTCTGACTTGTCGTTTATGACGTTACCATCAGCACCAGTTATCACCATCAGTGTTGAACTCTTTTACAAGTGTTCTGTACTGTATGTAGACAGTGTGGCACCATACAAATGTAATATGAAGCTTCCATACTATATTTTTTAAGTCCTCCAAAAGAAATTGTACAGTCGGCTACATACAAAATATAACAATGTACATTCAAAAATACAGTCACAGTATAAAGTACCAAAAATAAGAAAGACTGTGTGGTAAAAATATTTTATTGACAAAATTGTGCAAAATTTCAAATCTACAAGACAACAACAAAATATGAACTAAGGTCCCACCTCAGACCAGACAGAGAGCCAGTCATAGTTTAGCATAATGGGGTGGCACCGACTGGCCACCCCAGTCTCCCTGGACATGCCCCTGTATGTAGCACTACACTGTACACAAGGCAGGCTTTCTCTCTGTTTTGGTTTACAGTTGGTAGTATATGATTTCAGTCCAATAAATCACAATGTAAGCAGAGCCAGCAGTTGGAGTGATCTTGGTGAAATCCCATAATTCATCTTTAATATCTGTTAATTTAATATCCTTAATATCTGTCAAGTTTTGCTGTTTGTTTGATTCAGCAGTAAAAAGTAAAAAAACTAGTAAAAAGACTAAAACATTTGCATCCATCCACATGTTGTTAGGTATTTTAAACCCATCTGAGTTCTGCACGGATTTTATATGAAAACTGTCAACAGAGGTGAAACTAAACATAAATGCAAATTGGATGAGCCAAAAACATGAGAACCTTTGTCACAGTCGACCACTGAAGACACCATGTATCAACAGTAAAGCTATGGAAACTGTAATGATATCATCCCCTTTTGGACTGTAAGTACGATGAGATATCAACTATAGGCCTTTTTCTTTTATCACAGACATTTTAAGGTGTCATAGTAGGAAAAGTACAGGTGTAAAGTACATTTAATGGTGGCTGCCTTGGTTTTAGGGTCTTAGTATTGTGCATGCTGACTCACTGTCACAACTTGCTGTGACACATCGTTAATGTTATTAGTAACACCTGTGCTTTTCCTGCTACGACAAGTCAAAATGTCTGCTGGGAAAAAGGCCTAATCAAACAAGAACACCCGTACTATGTAGTAATGATCGACTGTACAAAATTAAAGCTGACTAATATTTATGTTGTGGAGAAAATAATGCATTTTCAGACTCCACAGAATGGACTGTAGAGAAACAGAAGCCTCCTTAAATGACCATTGTGAATGCCTGGAAATGGAGAATGTCTGCTATATTAAAGGGAATTTGATTATTTTCACATTTGTTGAATTTTCACGGTCATTTCAAAACCTCTTTGGAAAAACCAGCTCTCTTCAGCCTGTCAGCCTGAGTGCAGGGAGGATGTAGAGATCCGAGAAGAGTCTAATCAGCTGCCTGGTAGCAAACAACGCTTCACACACGAGGCACTTCCCTGGTTTAAGGACTGGCTAGCTGCTGGATTGATGGGGATTGGCATGAATAATTTAGGCCTGCATTAAACTGGAAGGAAATGGTGACTCATGGAAGAGGAAAAGTTGAAATGCTAAGTGGTTTTGAGAGTGCTGCCTCTTCTTAAGGCAATGTCTGCCTGTGTTGTACTTGAGGATGAAAGGGTAGTGTGAGTGGGAAGGATGGATGTGTTGATTTTTCAGATTAGAAAAATTGATTCAGACTGGCCACAAAAAGGAGAAACAAAAACAGTTTCTTTAGGTTTATCACTTAGGCTCCTCTGCAGATAATTAGTGGGGAAAAAAAAAACTTTACAGAACACAAAACACTGACCCTCCACCATTTTCCTGGAGAGTCAAACACAGACCAACAGGTTTGCTGTCTTCCAGAACTTTCTCTAACCTGTCACCTGCTGTCAGTGGCCAATCAGGGAGGCTCTCTGGAATTAGTGCCACTTTGACCCAGGTGGCATCAGTCTCCCCTCATTTGGAGCTAAATGGTTCTCAATTGTACTTTGACAAACAATATATATCAAATTTACCCTCTCAACAGGCATAATCAAACCACATATATTGTTAGTGAAGCTTGATTAACAAATAAACATCCCCTCCTTTGGAACTGACTAACAATACAGCAGAAAAAAAGACATTTTAAAGGGGAAGTACACTCTCTTCTTAAAGGGTCAGGCAGGTCAAGGAATTAAAGTCCCCCTACAGAAAACCTGTGTGAGCAGAAAGACTAAACACAAAAGAACAAGCATTTTTCAAACAAAACAAAAGTTCAAGACTCATATAAATGTTGATCAGATGAGCAAAAGGAATGTGCACCTTCAGCTTACATACCAACATTGACTCAAGAAAATTACATATTGGGAATGGGGAAAGTAGGCTCCACAAGAATACATATGGCACTGCATACATACAGTATAAATACATATATATTGAATAGAATGTCCAGCAAATAAACATCTGTTTTGCCAAATGTTTAAAACCCTCACACTCACCATGCACACTCTTTGGTAGAAATGTCTGAGATCAAGCTAATGATAGTTGATAAGCAGCCTATTAGCCACTACAGGTCTGGGACCATAGGGGGTAAAAAAAGCACCAGTTCATGTCCGCTATCCACCCTGTGTAACTATACAACATGCTGGAGGCTCAGTGCATAGCACAGCGCTCTATAAATAGATCTCCCCTGCAGCTTTGGAGTCAAGAGTAGAGTCAGTATGTGCATTAGCGGGCTGGCACGCAATGTGCATGGCTGGAAGTTGACAGGGAGGAAGAAAAAGAAGTGATGAAAACCACCAGCCACTCAGGACGTCACCAGTTGTGCTGCTACATCTTTCATTTCATCCTGAAGACTGATGGTTAACTGGAGGGAGTTAAGCATTAACAAAAATGCATGTAGTATTAGCTTCATACATGTAGCTGTACAGGGTATTGATTACAACAGGGACCTCAGCTGATATGGGTTGGTGATGTCATTTCCAGTGCCTGCCCCTGGCCTAGTTCCTCTACTTATATCTTCACCATGTGTGTTTTTCTACCTATGTGTCACAGTAGTACACATGAATATCTAAAGAAAGGGGGAATAAGAACTGAACCTGTGCTTATAGGATACCATTTTGAGTTATGTAAATCTTGTTAAAGCATCATGGCAGTGATAAAAACCAGAGTTCCTGTAGAGTGTCAGCCATGCTTCAGTGTGAAAATAGCAGATACAGTACATTCATAACTGTACCAGTCATACTATTTTCCTAAAGCCACAAGTATACCAATTTAAGTAGTTTACCCATATAAAAGTTATGTATACTGTATACATATAACGTGCTGATATTTAGCAGGTATAATGTTTACCATCTTAGTTTAGCTTGTTTACATGTTAATGTTAGCAAATTAGCACTAGACACAAACTACAGCTGAGGCTGGGAGTGTCAATAGTTTTGTAGGTATTGGACAAGGACAAGTTGAAGTTTTAACCTGATGATGGCGTTAAATGAAAAGTCAGACTATCACCAAAGTTATTATAGTTCATCCTCTAGGGATCTTGAATATCTGTAGCTACATTCATGGCAGTCTATCCAATAGATGCCAAGACATTTTACAATTGTCAACCTCATTGTTGCGATAGAGGAAAAGTCAAGGGATCACCAAAGTTAATAGGCTATTCTCTGGGGATCATAAATGTCTGTACAGAATTTCATATCAAATCATGTTGAGATATTTCAGTCTGGACCAAAGTGGTGGGCCGTCAGACAGACAGACAGACACACTGTCATATAAAGAGCAAAGCTGATAGCATGGCTAAAATGTATCAATAGATTAATCAGGAGTTAATGGTTGTACCCACAGTATCATACACACACCTTTTGGCTCAGGCAGACTCTATAGTATTTTCATTCCCCCACTAACATCCATGCCTGGTGCAATTGTTTGACCTTGCTCAGTCAAGAGGAGAGAGCAAATCTCCATCAATTATGCATCTATCTGGGCATGAATTATTCATCAGAGACATCCTGTATGATGGAATTATGCAATTTTGGGCACTATGACACATTTCAGTGCAGATACACAGCAGAAATGGCCATATTTCTCTGTACATATGACACCCATCTCATACATTAACTGCCTCATCAGTTTTTCTCCACTTCATAAAGTACAGACCCAGCCCAGTAGTCCACATATCAGAGGCCATGTCAGTTTCAGGATGTACTCACATCCCTTCTACACTGATGGAGTCCTGTCTGCTGAAGGTCACTTGATTAGGGTTCATTCATAAAAACTGAATTTTATATAATATTATGGGTTGTATGTAATGAATATTAAGATATGAACTCATTTTTTATTGTTAATTTTATACTGATTGGCCTGACAGGGCCTGTTTGAGTAAAGTTTTAGACACTGTTAGAATTTTAATGAAACCTGGTGCATTGTGGCACTGTGTAGGGATCAGCTTATAACACACGCAGCTCACAGCAGCTGCTTCAGGACGCCACTTCCATGGAGAGAGAGACCTCGGATGTCGTGTCACCGGCAGGCAAATAAACAGTTTGTAACTTAAAAAGAAAAGAGACTCAATATGTTGTTTGTTCTTTATTCTGTGTTTGCATGACTGAATAGTTTTTTTCCAACAGCAACTGCAGATACAACCAGTCTATTTCCAGTCCAGAGAGACCACAGTGTGATCGCTAACAGGCATTGTTCTGCAGAGTGGTGGTGTGTGTGTGCTCTCCTGGGACCTTGGTTCTTTATTTACAAGATCACTGCTATTACAGTCCGCTTTACTGTAGTCTTTAGTGTGTCCGTAGAGGCGGCATGAAGGAGATGTACTCAATAGAAATGAGAAAGGTGTATGTGTGTGTAAGCGAGGGAGAGAGAAAGCTGTGAGCCGGGCTAAGCTGAGATTTCCCACATTCTGATGAAGAGTGTAATTACAGCAGAAAGAGCAGGCATATGGCACTGGTGCAGATGTGTTTACACAGTGCACTCAGCTGGGGTTGGCTCATTACCAGAGGCAGAGGGGAGAGAGAAGAGCAAGGGCAATCCCTGGCTTGCCTCTCTCTGGCGTGTGAACAAGCTTGCTTTAGGAAGAGCGATAAGCTGCTTCCTCACCTTTCTAGAAGCATGTTGTAGAAATAAAGTGCTTATTTGAATATGTGTGTGTGTGTGTGTGTGTCCATGTGGGTGTTTGTGTAGGAGACACTGCGCTGCTTTTCTTCCTACTTCTTCACCACGCCACCTTTGTTGTCCACGTGGACAGGTATCGTGGTCTCCGAGGACTCAATGGCCTGTACGATCAAAGGAGCCTCCACGGTCAGCACCCCCTCGGGAGACAGGGAGGAGGTCACCTTCTCAATGTTAGCTGATGAGGGGAGGCTAAAGGGGAGCAATAAAACGCAATTAGGTTATCACTCTAACAAATCACTCCAGTACATTCACTAAGAGCTCCGGTGCTGATGAAAAAAGCTTCACTGCCAGCACTTAAACAAAGACTGACTGAGACATTAATGCCTGAGTCACCCTTGATGGGGAAAAATCAGATCCAAGACCAGCCCAGTTTGTCATCTCAGAGTGTGCTGTGGCCCCTGGATGGCAGCAGAGTCCTATGAAGCTACAAACTCAGACAGAGGAGGGATGAACGCTAGGAGGTGGAGGCTGCTGCTGCTGCTTTTCAGAGCATGAAATTCAGCTATCAGCAGCAGCCAGCCCTCCACAGGCTGGACCAACCCAAAACTAAAGAGACTCACGGCAGCAAAGCCACATTAAGAGAATCACAGAAATCTGAAGCCAGCCAGAGAAATGCATTTCCTCCATGAAAATTCACTGCAAAGCCACCACCAAACAGCCACAACAAACCCATTTTAATAAGAAATCTGTTAGTTTTGAAGTGAGCTGTTGACATATTGCATGGCCAGTAGCTTCCTTTCATCAACGGGACTACAGACTTGTAAAAAGTGATCAAGAACAAAACTAATTTTGGTTAAATTTTATTCTACATGATTATTCTTTGATAATGAATGAACTTTAAAACATTGAGCTACTTACGTGTATTTCCTGGTGAAAGTTCTGGACACAAAACCGTGCTCGTCCTTCCGCTCCTCATGCTTGCCTAAGGACACAGACAACAAACTTTTACTTAAATGTGGCACTAATCTGAAAGATACATTCACTTTAAGGAGTTTTAACTAAAAGAATGTATTATGGTACACCAATTGTGCAAGAAGACATCTTGTATGTGTTTGTAAAATGAATATTAAATGGAAATAAAAGCGATAAGGGATAAGGAAGCTGCTTGCAGCACTAGTAGAGGGAATCATTGCATGGTGTGGAACAGATGTGAGTACCTATTTCAGGCAGAATGCATGTTGACTTTGTAATCCTTAATTTTATACCACTATTATCCTACAATTCTTATACATAATGAAAATATTGCCTTGGGCTTACCTCATGCACACACACTGAAACGACTACAGGCGTGTGGACTATTATACCCATTAACTATTATTATAACAACCTATAACTCGCTTAAAATTAAGTTTGATTGCAGTTTTTTAACAGTCAGACTAAACTAGATTTAGAATCAGTATTTTGATTCAAGTTCAACTGGTCTTTTTTGTTTTGTCTTGTCATAGCAGTCAAAGCACAGGTGTAACTGATATCATTGATTATGGCTCAATTCAAGTATGTCACAAAACATGCACAATACCAGGACCCTGGAACTGATACACCTAAATGGAATGAAGCCATGATTAATTTAATTAATTACACCTGTGTTTCTGCTGCTGTAACATGTTTGTCTTGTATTTGATCTACCAATCTCCATAGCTTTTATATAATGCACGTCAGATACAAAAAACATTTAAATGATGTTATGGCTATGGTAAGGCGTAGCAGAGATAACTGGGTGGGGTTAGCATAAGGTTGGGGTTAGGTCAAGCATCTTGGAAGACGACTGGTTGGGGTTAGGGATAAGGTTTGGTTCCGATTTAGGTAAGGGGAAACACATCGTCAGGGATACAGACTTCGACACAACACCGGTATTTGCTTTCTTGCCGAACATTAGCTAGATAAGAAGACTGATACCACTCTCCTGTCTTTACGCTAAATATGAAGCCAGCAGCCGGTTAGCTTAGACAAAGACTACAGAAGGTAAGAAAATCTGTCTACCAGCACCTCTGAAACTCACCAATTAACACGTTATATGTGTTAGGCCTAAATTATACATTATAAAGTATTTATACGTAAATCCTACACACAGAGGTGCTGGTAGGAAGATTTCGCTAGCTTTGGACAGAGTCAAGCTAGTTGTTCTCCCCGGTTTCCAGTCTTTATGCTAAGCTAAAGCTCCTAGCTCTATCTATATATATATTCTTATTTTGTGGTTTACAAGGGGTTATATACTGGACAATTTCTTGGGACAAGAAATGCCAGGTAGCCTTACAGTGATAAGTTAAGCTAACTGTATCCTGGCACTAACTTCATATTTACTGCACAATCATGAGAGTGGTATCAATTTTCTCATCTAACTCTTGCCAAGAAAATGAATAAGCATATTTCCCAAAGTCATTTATTCAGTACTATACTGTGTATTAGTAACACCCGACATTGCAATCAGTACAATGACTGCTATCTTGAGTTTGTGGAGCATTTGTGGTGGTATTTTTATCTTTTACAGCTCCTACCCATGTAGCCACAGCCATACCAGCCATAGAAGACCCTCACCAGTCTTAATCAGGTCCTGTCAGTCTCTCATAGGCACTAAGATGCCTGGCTGTGATGTTGAAACATCGTCCTTCATACTAGCTCTAAATACAGTAATATGTTTGTTATGACAACGGGCTGATAAAGGTTGCCGTCCTCAGGGAGCTGTCCCCTTTTCAACAGGATGACATTGCTAGTGTGTGTGTGTGTGTGTGTGTGTGTGTGTTTGTCTGTGTGTGTGTGTGTCGCTGGGCCAAGCAGGCACTTGAAGGGTCATTAGGTCAGAGTATGTATAAAAAGGAATGACAATAGGGCTGTGGGATAAAGAGGTTGCACTTTGGTGTTTATACAAAACTGTTCACTAAAGCCAATTATATCATCTTTAAACATATCATCCTTGTTCTCTGGTGACATATGAGATACATGAGGTGGCAAATTCCATTTGGATCCTGTGCTTTGTTTATCTATGCCCTGTCTCTCAGCGGTGAGATATTGGCCATAGTCAAGCCCTGGACCCTGGACCTGGACAAGATCCAGCAGTCCTTTTAAAGTAGCAGACTCACTGGGTGAGTCACAGCTAAACCCCCTACTCTAAGAGCGTGATTCTTTGTGAAATGGCAGACAGAGAGACTGAACTGGCTCAGAGAAAAGGGAGCTCAAGGCCTCGGAGAGCTAAGCTATTATATGATCTATTCCACACACACATTTCTTCAGGTTTGCCCATTTTGCTTTGGTCCTTCACACGCAGGGATGGACAATGAAAACATTTCATTGCAAGAAGAGAAACTGGCTGTGTAATAAAACAGTGTGTTCATCTGTGAGCTGCTGTAAAAGTCAACTCCCACATGTTGAATTGTGTGTTGTTTTGCATCTCGCAGGGTAGCAGCCAAAAGCCCCCGCCCTCAGTGCATTGTCTCAAGATATTATGTAACTCTGCAGCAATGCATCTGCCTTATGCTCGACCTAGCAAAAAGGTTTCCTGCCTTTTTATCTTGTGTCTTTTTTTTTAGTACTGTAGCAGTTTCTCTTACACAGGGAAGAGACAAACCTAAGTACACCAAGTGAGACATTCTGTTATCTGCCTGCCAGTGCATCTGTCCTGTATATGAGCACATTTTTAGGTGTTATTACTTTGCTGTTAGATTGAGTGCTCCAATCAAAGACTGGCTCTTTCTGACAGGAAATTACTCAGGTTTTTAGTCTGTGAGGTTATGAAAATGCTGTGCTTCTTGAATCAGCATGCAATAGGTAACAGTACAGTACAGGGGATCAATGAAGGAGAAATGAGTGCTCACCAGTGATTTCCACCACACCGTCCTTGGTCTTCACCACCAGCTCCTCAGGTGAGAAGTGGTTGACATCCAGGGACACCTTCCAGGTGTCTTGGGTCTGCTTGATCTCTGACATGCCGCTGCTCACCTGGCGGGACAGGGCACGAGCCTGTTGGGCCATCATGGCGCCAGGGTACATCATGGGGGTGTGGGGCATCATGGTGGTGTGGGGCATCATGGATCCCATGTCCGGGGCCAGGATGGAGGGCCGCAGGTACCCTGGCCAGTGGGTGCTGGGGAATGTGGGGAAGTCCTCTGGCAGGGCCGGCATGCCGAAGGCCTGGTCGAAAATGCGGCTGTTCTGGTGCCAGTCCCGGAATGGGTCCCAGCTCGGGGTGCGGAGCAGGGTGAAAGGAATACGTCTCTCTGTCATGGCTGCTGTGTTTAGGCAGCAGAGGGGTGTTGCTGTAGCGGAGAGCTGCTGGCTGCAGATGAAGAGCCCTTTGGCCTCTTTGAAAGTGTTTTCCCAACGTGCTGTCTGCCTCTCAGCTGAGAGCTTTTATACATACTGACACCACCCCTGTCAGCAGAGCCCTCCCTTCTGACCCAAGCCCCCCCACCCAGCTCCCACCCTCAACATGTTGTTGGAAAGTACTAGAATTTCTATTTGCGGCAGACGGAGCACTCGAATGGAATCCAACAGGAAGGCCCTCCCCAATAGCAGCTGCCTAGTGCACTGTTAAACCTGCCTCCCTCCTGTCATGTGTAATCCCCCCCGCCCCACACACACACACACACACACACACACACCTCTCTCTCTGGATGACCCAAAGAGCCAGAAGAATCTGGGAGGCTGCTGGGAAGTCAACCTGCTGAGCACATACACTCAGACTTAGATAAGACTAACATGCTATTTCTAACATGGCTCTGTATAGGCCATGATGTGATATACAGTACTGTACAGGCAGTGCCATGCTATTATCAGCCTCATATTAAATACTCAGTGGGATGTCAGTTTGTGACATGGATTCAAATGAACATTGCACACACACCCATAAGCACACACACAAGATCACTATTAAAATGTTAAATGTTAAAAATGTTGGTGGTGATGGTGTGAGACTCAACCAAATTTCAATACTCATCCTTAGGTCACTTGTGAAATACACTAAGGAGGATGCAATGTGGTGAGACAAACTATTTGGTCTACACATAATCCACATTATTCAGCTTCACAATTGGCTGTTATCAGATCAGTGTCAGTGACATTCTCCGCAACACCCCATGTTATTAACATCTCAAACGGGGAATTAATAAGCTGTGGTTTGCCTGACAGCCTATTATTGCCACTTGTGTGCTTTTACTGTATGTCACAGATGTGTTCCTACCAACATCGCACTGACACTCTCATGAGATGTTCTGCTTTTAAAAACAGCGCCTGCGCTGCACCCTGTCACCCTGCGCTTATGGGATCCAGCTATGATGTGACTCAGAGGGTGCTCCTCAAAGTTGCCATCGAGTTTTGTTGACTTCAGTATAATAGTTTACTTCTGAACAAAAATTTAACAAAATGTCCAGAGAATCAAACAAAAAAAGTATTAATTGAAAATAAATGAAAATAATCTGAAACCAAAAAATCACCTCAAAAGTAAAACCTAAAACTGTACAAGAGTGGCCCGTTTCGTTTAGTTTTCAGTTTTCAGTTACACGTCTGACTCAAAGCTTTGGTGGTTACATCCCCATTGGTCAACACATTTTGTCAAGAGGGTCCAACTGCGGACCCCATGCATGGGGACCCAAAGTCTGCCACCTGATGGGAAGAGAGTAGGGTCTCCAGACTTGACATACATGACTTCTGTTAGTAGTCTTTTGTTTTTATTTTATTTTACCAGATTTGAAATTTCTTTGCTCAAGACTTGTAGTGTTAATGTAATGTTTTTTTTTTTGTCATTTTGTTGTTCATTCTTGTGTGTTAGGTGTGAAAGAAATACTATGCTAAATTACCTAATAAATCTTACGTAGCCTGTTGGAGAAGCTAACATTGATGTTAGCCCTATGAAACCATGTGAAACAGAATCAAATATAATATATTCTCTGGAATCAAACTGAAAACACAAACCTCTCTTGTGCTGTGAGTGCCAGTGTTTGATTTTAGTGAATTAGGCATGCTTAAAGAAATTAAAAAAACATATTTTCTAGGTGGTGTTGATATGTAGACCACATCCGCCCCTCAGTCCTGGTTTGAATGGAGGTCGCAATAGTTTGGCAGAGCTGGAGAACATTCTAGCATGAGTATCAGGTACTGGAAGGTTCTCATTAGTGCCATCTGTAGGGTAAATAAATGCACAACGCCTGCATGACATCATGTCAGTGCCCCTGAAGTTAGAAACAAAAAGAACACCACGGGAGTATAATTATTTCCCCATTTGTTTCTGTTTATTGTCAGTTATAATAACTTGTACACTACAAAGAATGACTTGCAGAACCAAAGGGGCAATGCTATACTTAGAATAAATGAACAGGTTCGCAGAGTATCATAGTTGGGTTAAGTCTGGTTACACTGGGAATGCAACACTGTGCGAGTGAGATGAGACTGGACGAATGGTAAGGAAGACTTAGGGTGATCCCTGATTGCATCGCCAGTCTGTTTACCGTACTACTGAAGCTCTAGACAGAGGAGGCATTACAGAGCCTGCTGGTGTCTCTGCTATGCTAGTTTACATCACATACATTCTCTTCCTACCTGAAGCTGGTAACCAGGAGACCTCTGACAGAAACATGGTGAGACCCATTATACAAGGGATTAGAGTATGTGGTGGCTGGAAACATACAGTAGAGTAGGATAATGGACTCTCCTCTCCACACAGGGAGACGTGTTGGTTCTGTTTGAGGCTGATACCTCGCTCCTCAATACAGGCAGAGCCACAGTGGATTGCATTAAAGTGAACCATTACAATAGGCTGGGGTCGCCATAATGGCAGTCGTGGGAGTGACTGTGGGCGAGGACTCAGTTCCCCTGGCTAAAATCAGAGCATCTTGAACACACAGCAGTGACTCTTCACCCTGCTCGCTAATCTGATAGCGATAGAAAGCCTTCGCCACAATGAGAGACAGATATTGTGTGTAACATGGACATATACAGAACATTTTCAAATGGGAATACGTTTGCAGCAATCTCATCTTCAAAGCATGATCCAACTGCTTTACAGCTCATGGCGACCTGATAAATAAATTAAATTAATAAATAACCCAATAAATAAACGAATAAATACAGTAGAATTATAAATAGCTGTGGTCAACACAAAAGTGTGCATGGAGACTTTTTGCAGACAGTTTTCCTGTACAGTACCATACAGCAGCCTGAGGTGCAGGCTACAGTGGTGTACACATAAATAATTACCTCACTGGTCACTGCAGTGGAGGTACACGCGCACACACACACACACACACACACACACACACTCTCACACACACATAAAGTCAGGATTAGCAGAGTCAACATAATTTAAACAGGGAAGAGAGTAAAAGTACATAATACAGTTTTTTCCTCCCTTCTCATTCACCTCTGTATGCAGGTGGCTGACATACTGTCTATGTCAGAGGGGAGCACAGATGCACCCTGGCACCTTTCATTTGGGCCAGGTACTCTCCTTCGAGCAGCAAGTCTCTCCTGATGCATCATGCTAAACAAACCTGCTCAAACTAGATGGAATATACAGTGCATAGTTTACAAAGCCAGAACTTAAGAGAGTTTACATCTATACAGACAAACCTATACAATACAATTTTTATCATAAAAAAAATCATCTGCCGGCTTCTCTTTTGTTCTCACTCTTGTTGATCTCTGTGCTTCGATGAAATGGAAGTCTTTGGGGAGATGAGTACATGATGAGGGGGAGAAAAAAAAAGTCAGATTTTCTGAAATGTACAGTAAGCCGTTGATGTGTCCTCTTTCTGTCTTCTACTCACCTCCTATTGTTAGCATATACATATATATATATATATTTATATAGTATATAGTTTTTCATGAATTCATTTTTGGTTGCTTTGTGGAAGAAGAGAAAGAAAGTGCTAACATACAGCAAGATTTGTTCTTTGGGCTCTTCCAAATTAATTTTTGACATGTTGGTAACCCATTTCCATTAATACCTTGTATATGTGAAGACATGAACAGTGACAGCCAATTTCATAGTAATTTGCTGTATCAAAATACATTTCTCCTCTTTGATCCAGGCTCTGCATTAGAGAGAGATAATGGAGAAGGGTCGAGAGCCCCGGACTGAACAGCAGTGCGGGCACTGTGGAGGGCTTGTTAAAAATACATCATGACTGAACCAGAGCCCAGTACATTTAACAGGACTTCTCCTCTGTTTGTTTTTATCTCCCTTCTGTGCTGTCTACTGCGCTCAGAAGCCGGGGCTGTCGTAGCTGCTGCGGCTGTAGTAACTGTGGTGACTGCGGGAGCGGCTCCTGCTGCGGCTCCAGCTCCGGCTCTGGCTGCGGCTCCAGCTCCGGCTCCGGCTTCTGCTGTGGCTCCGGTTGTGGCTTCGGCTGCGGCTGTAGCTGCTGTAGCTGCGGCTGCGGCTGGACCGCGACGGGCTGCTGTCGAAGCTGGACGACGAAGGACTGGGCCGGTAGTACGGGATCGGCCGCTTCCGAGCACTGGGGGAGGGGTTAACAGTTTGACGAGTTAGTGTCATGGTCATTCATTTATCTGGCGCTGATGTAAAACACATGATGGATTAAGACAAGATTTGGTTGGTTTAGAGCAAATCAGTGTTAGGTTACAGATATGGAAGATCAGTACAGGATCTGAAAGAGAGCAGCTATATGGGTTAAAAAAGTCCAAGCTGTTCAACCACACACACACACACACACACACACACACACACACACACACACACACACAAACAAACAAACAAACACTATAATTGCACACACATAGCAGAGAAATGGATGTCGTTAGTTTAAGCTTAAGCTAAGATTGCCTTGTTAATAGCCACCCTGGAAGTGCTTCCTGCAAAGTAATTAGCTGTTAGTCCCCAAAAGAACCTCTTCTTCTCAGTGGAGGCCAACACCCAGAAAAATCAAAAGTCAACAGTGCGGGGAGAGATAAACGCTATCAAGGTGTCCCTGCTGCTGCAAGGTGCGTTTCACCTTGTCATTTCAGCGGCGCTGAAGATTTCTCAGCCTTAGCTTTTGTTTTCTATATTTGACATGGGGATCCACAGCCTGTGCAATGGAGGGACATCCACTTTAATAAACCTTGATAGCATTTTAATCTCTGCACCCCTGTGTTACAACATTAGTGCATAACCGCAGTGAGGTGTAGCTTTAGAGTTGCTGTGAGTTTCTTTGTGTCAGTTTCAGGAAGGAGATGGAGGAGCAGAAAAAGGACAGGAAAAAAAAGCAGGGAGGAGGCCAGGTTTACTCAGGGGACCTCTGATGGTTTGCTGTTCAGACTAGCCGGATCCTGCTGCACGGCAACTGTTACCAGGGTAACTAGCCTGCAGCAGCTCAGTTCGGCAGCATCCCGTTGTCTTGGCATCAGGACCTTTAGGACTGGAGTGAAAGATGACAAGGTACACACATTTCACCCATGTCTATTTACACTTGTATGAGAAGTTAGAGAGGTGACATGGAAAGTCTGTTTTTTTTTTACACCACAGAAACACTTTTCACAGAGATGTGGGAGTTTTCGATTTATGTTTTAATGACTACAAACTACACTTCAAGTGCAACAAGCCTCAAAGAGGTTTCTATGGGAAAAGATCAAAAGATCAAATGATGAATAAGAAGCCGGCTCACTATCAAATAGTTAAAATACAAAAAGCTTTTTTATATATATGTTAACTGTATTTCAAACATATTTTCATCAGCAGAGGGGGGGATACAAGATACTAATCTGCTCTCAGCATGGACGAGCTTTGTAAATGGTTATAAAGCAATTCATTGATTGCTATTTAATGGAACAAGAAACAATAGCACACAAACAAATCAATACATCAATAAATAAAGAGATCAAACAAACTAAATACATCAGTGGAGATTAATTCAATACATATTTCTCTTGGCTATAATCATAATTCATTCCTGTTTCGATTTTATGCCCTTATTGTTATGCACACTTGGTTACCAGTTTAGCTGGGTACACCTAGCTAAAACCTCCCTTTGTGAAGGTTATAATGTTCAGTTTTTGTTGGAGCTGTTTTAGGTGTTGATTTAACTGTAGGGTCATTTTGCAGGATGTAATTTGTGGTGCTATTGAACTGCATTGCATTATACAGAGAGGGGTTTCTGTTGTTTAGCCGACCCTCATTGATATAAATGGTTAGAAACACCTGACAGTAAAACACAGTACCATTCAACAGCACCACAAGCTACATCCTGCAGACTGCAGGCACTATTCAAGGCTGGAAAAAGTAGTTCCTCTGCATGATTTCAGGGTAAAACAACAACAAAAGAACATTGAATCTGTTTTCAGTTCATATTCTCCAACATTAGACTTGACCATCAATCAAAGAAAAGGCAGTAAAGGACAGTCCTGCTCTTTGTAGTCTATCATGTCTCTCTTATTGTCTTAACAATGCAGTGATCTGCATAACATTTGCAACATTTTTTGTTTGTATTTGTTTTGTTATAATTACTATGGAAAGCACAATAACCAATTTCATCATGATGTGTTATTAGCTAGATTGATATAAATGTATAAAAGTAGGAAATCTGGAGAACCTCCAACTTCGTAGTATCCCCCCAACCAAATCTAACCTACACCCTAAACACCTCATCCATTTGTGCCTCCAGCTTTTTCATTTGCACTTTACACAAAGGATTTAATGTATTCAAATGTGGTTCTTAAAATTTCCAGTTGTGAGTTAGAGCAGCAACAAATCCCCTCATTCTGCTCCTGTTGCTTGTCATTGCTGTAATTTTAAGCTATAAAAGAACGACTGTTGCCCCAGAATGACTGCAGTGCTGTGAAATTATGGGACATGTTTTAACTTCAGAGTGTAACATCCATTAAAGTGTGTCATGTTTAAGTTAATTCCAGACATAAAAGCTGAAAGTAAAATTCAAAAGTCAGACTGTCTCATAAGGAGCCTGTATTACTCTGGTGCTCTGTTGCAGGAAAATCCACATAATAAGTTGTGATCACATGTTCGAGGACTCGCACACAGAGAACAAAAAAGAATTTTAAATATTTCTATTTGACACAAATACAAATGGGTTACAAAACTGGTAAAAGTGTTGGCCTTTTTACAATACCAGTGGATCCCATTGCCAGTGTACAAGCTAACTGTCTGTATTTATATCAGTATGTGTATGAGAATGTGTCAATGCTATGGATCTATATCCTTCTAATGTGTTTGTCATGACTTGACCTGCTGGCAACTGGCTTCATGTGTGTTTAATCAAGCCCCTGATCACTGACTAGGTGCACCTGCAGACTAACCCATATACAGGGCTGCTCATCATGCATGCCTCCTTCTGCACTGAGGAAAGTCCAACATGGACTGAAACATTTGCACTTTTGCACCCTTTGACATTATTTTTCACTGTCTGTACAGTATTCGTATTTGTGTCAAATAGAAATATTTAAAATCCAGACTTCAGTCTGAATCTCTTTTTTGTTCTCTGTGTGCTAGTCCTCCCTTGCTGCATTGTAACTCTTTCCCTGACTACCGCATCAGAGAAGAAGACAAACAAAGGACAGTTTTTTAAGGCGCAGCTTAACCCCTGTGAACCACAAATGGTAATCTTAAAAATATCAGGAGGAGGTTTATGATGCTGGACAGTTGTGTTACCTGGTGATCCTGCGAGCCTCCATGAAGCTGGGTGAATCTCTTCTCCTTTTGCGAATGGGCGAGTAGCTGCGTGAGCGGCGGCGAGCTCGGCTGTCTGTGTCAGAGCGGTTAGGGCTGTCCCTCTCTCTGCATGACACACAGAACACCATCAGAACGACGACAACAAAAGCACATACAACAAAACTATCAGCTGAAAGAAAAGTGTGACAGAGAACGAGGTTTCACCTGGAGTTGTTCTGTCTGTTGTGTGGGGACTTGGCCTTGCTGGGGCCCCCGTCTCTGGAGGCTGAGCGTGAGGATGAACGCCCGCTGCTCCAGGAGCTGCTGCGCTGTCGGAGGTTGGGTTTGCTCCGCGACTCCTCTTTCTTCCTGCCCGACGTGTGTGAGTGGCGTCCTGGAGATGCCGACGGGCTCCGGTGGTGTGCCTGACCCCGACTGGCGTGGTGGTGACGCTTGGAAGAGTGGCCACCTTTTGTCCTGGGGTAATTGGCAGTAAAACACAGCAAATGTGAAATTATTCTCTCTCAGTGGCAAAGCTAAAGTGAAATGTTCCAGGAGAGATAAGATCCTGAAAATGTAGGCTCGTCCTACAGTGAGAGACAAATGGAAGTCTTTGTGCTTACTTTCTCTGGTGACGAGAGTTCCTCCCTTTGTGAGTGTGGTTGTGCTGGGAGTGGGCCGAGTCGCTGCTGTGAACAGGGGAGTGGGAGCTCTTATTCTGGCCTCTCTGGCTCCCTCTCCTCCCTGACGTCTGGCTTACGGAGCTCCCTACAGCTGTGTTCCTGCCATCCACACTCCCAGCCTCTCCTGCCGTGCACATCTGTCCTGTTTGGCTCCTGCTGGGGGCGCTGTGGAGCTTGTGCTCTCTCAGCAGAGTGGACTGGACGCTTGCAGAGTTAGCAGTCAGCAGACGGAGCTTCTGTAGAGAAATGATGACCAACAAAGGAAAAAAAGAAAAAAAAAAGAAAAAGGACAAAAAGAGCATTAGAGTGTTTTCAGGTTGGTGATTGAGTGCTACGGTGTACTTGCCAAAAGAAGGTAAACATCTAAAAGAAAAAGATCTAGGTTTTCTCCATATGGCTTATAGATAGTCCTCTATGGTGCAGCGCATGCAATACTTGGCATGCAAAACCATAATGAGTTGAAGAAATCATAATCGCAAAAACAAACAAAAAAACTAGGAGGAAGAAGAGAGGGAAAAAAACAAAACAAAACTGTGAACCAAATAAGTTTAAGAGCAGAGGCAGAAAGTACAGAGCTACAGATTTTGTATAGTAGAAAAAGAGGACTTCTTCAGTTTTTTTTTTTAGTAATGGTTAAAAAAATGAAACAAAACAGAAAGAGAAGACAACTTGACGGAACATCACAGAAATGGAAGGAACAAAATAAAGATCACAATTATTGAATCAATCGAATCAGAAAACAAATCGTCAGCTACTCAATTTTCTCTTTCTGGATTTTTTTTTCCTGAAGACAATTGCTGAGATGTGAACAGCGACCCATTTTCTTTGTTTTTTTTTAATGGTTACTCTTGTTTAACTCCCTTCTGGTTAACATCCACTTACCAATAAAGTGGTATTCCCTCCTTTAGTAGGTAAGGTATGAAGAAAAGGGAAAAGTGGGGCAACATAAGTGCATCATTAGATTCACAAAATGCAAGAGAAAAAGACACAAAACCCTTCCCTGCCAGTGACTCATGAGACAATGCATGGAAATCAATGGAAAAGAACTCAAAAGCAAAGAGGAAAACCACAATGTGCAGGGAATCCCTCACACAGAGAGTAAATCCTCTGGGCCCAGTCACCATCCTAAACATCAGAGAGCAACTGGCTGGCGAGAGTTTAAGGTATTTTCTTTACCATTTTCTTCTCCATGTAGTATCTACCACAGGGCAGCTGTTGTTTTACTGCCTGACACGTTTACAGGTTAACTACCTTAGCTTCTACTGGTTACAATCAGTGTTTGTGCTCATGGGCTCCTTGATACAGGACACTTATAGTTATCACAATAACCAACCTTTCTGTTAGTGTAGTTCCAGGGAGTACCTTTAGAGTCATAAATAGACTCAGTTACCTTGAAGCTTGCAGTTTTCAGAATTACCACTGTCTCAAAGAATAAGGCTGGCAATATTCTGTATTTTATTTAATGTCAATAAATCCCACAAAAAGACCAAAACCAACAATGAATTGATCCCATCATGATAGCTTGATATAGCTTATTCCTCTGTGCCACGTAGCTCCATTGTTAAAAAAATATTACAGACACATCAATGAGCTACACTGTTGCATTGGGTGACATGTTCCTTCATTAGCATGAACATGGGCACTGTAGTTTATTTGGAGATGCTGTAAATACTCATTAGAGCACCGAATGTGTATTAATTTACTTTACTTTTGTTAAAGTGATGTTTGCAAAAAACTACAGTTCCCAGATGTTTAAGGAAATTACTAAGCCTTATCCGCTAGCATGGCTCTATGGATGGCAATGTCAGTCTGTCAGTTGGTTGGCTGGTCCACTTTTGGTCCAGACTGAAATATCTCAACAGACATGTAATTTTGTACAGACATTCATGTTCCCCAGAGGATGAATCCTACTTACTTTAGTTATCATCAGGTCAAAATGTATTTCTTCCAATACTTGGTTTATGACCAAACACCGGCTAAACTAATGACATTCCCATCACCCTCAGCTGTATGAATGATAGCATGCTAATACGCTAAACTAAGATGGTAAACATGGTAAACATTAAACCAGTTAAACATCAGCATGTTAGCATTGTCATTTTGAACATGTTAGCATGCTGATGTTAGCATTTAGCTCAAAGAAATGCTGTGTCTAGCCTCACTGAGCTGCTAGCATGGCTGTAAACTCTTAGTTTTCTTTTTTTAATAAAACTACATATTTGTGATCCATTTTTATCATCATCTTCAGTAAGGAATTCATAGATTTGGGGCTGAGTACCACAGACACAATAAGGAAGTCAGAAAGTATTGTATACACATTGTTGGTTTAGGTCTTTTTAAGGGATTTGTTCATAGTAAGAAAAACATAGAGTAAAGCCAGCCTTATCCTACATACTGCGTATGGTAGAGAGTGAGTTAAAATATATTCCAAAGCTCTATTTTAAGCATTCAACAAAAATAGAACTTGGATAAGTGATTCAATAGGAGTTGGGGACTGAAACTTGTGCTGCACAGTTATACACTGCTCATTGTAAGCAGGTCATAAAAAGAGGGTAAATCTCCAAAAGGCGTTTTGTAAGAAACCAAAATACAGCTGGCTCTTCCGCATGCATTATCATGTTCTGTCTGAACTGCTTCGTAATCTAAGATACAACAAAAGCACCGACTGGCAGAAAGAAGAGCCGTTCTCCGCTATAGAGATGACAACTAAGCGGTATAATAAAACACTGGTGCTTATGACAGTTGTTAGAACAGTCGTGGAAATCAATATGGTGGAAATCATAAGACGAATGTACTAATTCACCAACAAACAGAGAGATGCTGGACAAACAGGAATGCATTCTACCAAAACAGAAAGAAAACAAAAGTGGAGAAAGAAATGGACCTGGAAGATAGAGCGAGATATTGGACTTCAGAATGAAGTTAAGGAGGAAAGAGAAAAACCAGAGCTCTACGTAATCCAATCTTTTAAGAGTCAAATCATAATTGATGAAGTTAAATTAATTTGGATAAAGACCATTGGTAAATAACAGGAAGAGAGAGAGAGAGAAAGAGAGAGAGAAACATTGACGTCACTCAGGCTAGGGTGCTTGTCACATTCTCATCTGCATAAAGATCACGTGCGTAGGCAAAGCATTACCTACCTTCCATTTCAATCAGTGACACGTATGCAATATCAACAAAAAAAAGGAAAGAAAGAAAAAAAGAAAAAAGGAGAAAGGAATGTTCTCCGCAGCGAAATGGGAAAAAGACAATGACCTCTTTTAGTATCAAAGCTACATATTTTGTCCAGAGACTAAGGAGAAATAAACAAACCAAAAAGTACAAAGAAAATAGAGGGGAGAAAAATAAAGAAAAATCCAGATGGAATTCAAATCAAACTAAAATTAGAAACAAAGGATGAATCTATAAACTACATGATTTGCTTTGTCTTTTTCGCTTGTACAAATGCAGCCATATTTGTATCAAAATGGGGGGAAAGGATAGAGGTAAGCGGATAGAGTTAATTGTCATATTAGTGGACATCCATGTAGAGTAGAGTAGCTTGAAGGAAGGGAGGGGGAGGAGGAGGAGGGGGGGGGGGGGGGAGGAGGAGGGCATGCAGAGCTGGCAGATGTGAGAGATACGTGGGAAGAAAAATGCCAGGACAACAAGAGTGAGACGTGAGTCACACATGACACAGATGAACAGGTAGGAGAGGAGGAGGAGGAAGGGAGGAGGAGGAGGAGGGAGAGGTGGGGGTAGAAGAGTGTTGAAGGGGCAGTCACTGCTAAGATGGACAACTAAAGAGTCAGCACATTTGAAAGGGACCCCAGTCACATTTTGGCCTGGGTCTTCTTCAGTAGCAGCCCTTCTCTACTCTGTACTTTTTGGACGTCAGCCCAGCTTTCTTCCAGGCAATCTTTTTGATTTATTCATCACTGTAAACACAGGTACGGTAAGAGAGAGAGCCTTAAGGAGCTTTGTCAAATCTGCTGTTCCAACTGTTAGCATGAACAGGGAGCTTACTTTCAAAATGGCTTGGGTCCCTTTAAAATAACAATCATGTTAATAAATGTGTGAGTTGTCCTAGTTGTTTTCAAGAGCCCATGTACTTGTGTTTGAAGTGTTTGAAGACATCCATTAATAATGAGCAAGAGGACGACTAGCCCCGTTTGGGACTGTCTCATTCACTGTGTAGGAGTCCCAGATGCTTCCTATTGAAAAGCTTGGGGAAGCTGCGGTGTGCTGAGGTAGGGAAGTTGAACGCACGTATTTACCAAACTAGCTTCATGTCCTCATCCTTGAAGCTTTCTCTTTTGAAAAAACCAAAGGAGCAGCAAGGAGCCCATTCCACACTCCAAAACAAACTTGGACAAGGTGCATAAAAGGTAAGATTTCTGCTTTAATTAAATAATTTTCTAACACCATGATTCAGCTTTTCAAGAGAGAGGGCTTCAAGGAGAAAGACTAATAACTTGTTGGTTTGGCAAATCCACGTCTGCTTCACTTCTCCACCTCCGATAAAGAGCAGTGCACAGCCGTTCCCCTGAGCTTTTCTATGTGAAGCATCCAGGACTGTCTCCCACACAGTGGATGAGACAGTTCCAAAACGGGGCTAGAGGACGACTACAGGAACACAAACTGAGATGATAGGTAGACAACCAGAGCTGCTATACAGAACATTTGCTAAACCACACAACTGCTGCAGTAAAATCAAACTTCAGTTGGATCCAGGATCTGTCACACATAACCATCCTCCTGTGCAAACATTTCAGTTTGGGGGATGAAACAAATACTTTTGGTGGAGATTAACAATAGTGGCAACATCACCTTACGCTACAAAGATGCTGCTTAAAAAACGTGAGCCAATTAAATGCTCCTCTTTCACTACATCCCAACTGAATGGCTCAAAAGTACATGATCAAACAGAGCTCCCTTGCCATCCTCCACTGGCCTGAGCTGATAGAGTAGAAACTAATGTCGGGGACAGAAGAGATACTGCCACCTAGGGGCAACATGCACATCGACATGGTAAAGTAAAGCAGTAGAGAGGAGCATGTGTTTAACTCCTGGTGGTTTGACAGGAGCTGTTGGACGCCTGGAGGAGAAGAGGATCTATCACTGAGCAGAGCATGTGCTTGAGAAGAAAGACAACTGTATTGACAAGAAGAAACTATTACACATACCCAGTTAACCTACTTGGTCCAGTTCCAAAGCATTTGAGTGCTTTTTATATAAACGAGACAGAAAGATTTGGGCATTTATTCATGGGTAAATACCACTTAAATTGATAAGGGGAAAAAAACAGTAATGAATGAAATAAGCAGAGAGAGAGGGAAAGAGAGATCAGATGAGACCTCATAGACACATGCAAGCTGGAGTAGAAAATAGAAGACATCAGTTCTCTGGAGTGAGTGTTTACAGGGTGTTTGCAGCCCATTTAGAAGCTTAGTCATCAGAGGAAGATTATTTCACAAGCGATCCCTTTGGTCTAAGTGATGTCTCTTGTTTTATTCCAACATAATGGCTGTCATCCTACTGTAGCTCTAATGATCCATTTACAGTATGGAACAGCAAGGTTGTTTCCATAATAGCAGAAAGTGATTTAAAACGCATCACAGACAGTGTCTTTAACTAATCAGAGACTAACAGAAATGGTTCTTTTCAAAGGAGCCAAAACAAACAAGGAGCAGTTCCAAATTGAACAGGTAGAGAGGAGTAAGTACATGATTTATAACACTTTAGGAACCTATTGTGGACAGTATGAAGTGCTATTTTTTATTTTAAGAACAGAGTTGTAACCCCTTCATTACTTAAAGGGTCCACCCTGTGGCATCATATGGATTCAGTTGTTGCACACCACAGTTTTAGGACACGGCTTAAAGATTTAAAATGCCTAAATAAAACACAGAAATAAAGTGAAATACAACACACTTTGTTAAATGTATTTCTTTTTTTATGTATGCACTGTGTTGCAATCAAATGCTATTTAGCTTTTACTATTGATGGAAGTTACATTTTTGGTCAGCAGTTTTGTGAATTCTCAATCACAAATGTAACTAAATGAACTAATTACTAAATAATAAGTCAACATTAGTGTCCCTGCAGCCGGCTGGCCTACAGAAAACTGTTTCAATGTGAAAGGCTGTCTGTCATGGCTGCCATCAGCTTTTGCCAGCAATGATCCAAGCAAAGGTCCACCCATGGCTCTGTCCCCGAGCTGTGATCGTTTTTCATTTGGGCTCCATTTCAAAAAAGAAGAAGCTCCCTTGCACCTCCTCATGAAAACTAATGAGAGTGCTTTGCATTTAGTATTGGCAGGTCTATGCTGTCCTCTGCTGAAATGCAAAGACACAGTGAAATAAAAAATACATAAAAAAATAAAGAAATACATTTTGAATATGTTTATATCAAAATCCCTCTCTTATCTCTTCCTGTAAAATGTAAAATATATTTGATGACTCATCTTGAACTTGGGGGCGGTGTCATAAATGTATTCAATCAAATGTGATTTGGGGCGACAAGCCAACCCCACCCATCATATAAAACCGCACTTGACCGTTAGCTTCTGGGTAGCTAGCAGAGCAATATCTTAGTAGGAGGTGTGTGTTTGGATTTCAGCTGGCAAAAACTGGGTGAGGAAGGTGTGTGTGGAGGCCAGGTGTCCTCTGCAGCTCCATATCTTTCCACAGCTCCGTAGCTGTATTTGCTAAGCCACGCCCACTGTTGAACAATACAATCAAATCTGTAGGATTTGATTTAAATCCCTCTCGTAACTAACATGCCCACATGTTCCATTTCAGGCTGACATATGTCACATTGGAGTTTGATTTGTTTTTATTTAGGCATTTTAAATCTTCCAAACAGCTGATACCTGGAATGGAGAGCTGCACCTTGTTACAATTCATTTTTGCATGCTTGGATCAATGCTTTCCATATGTAACTGGATTAGTCACTTCAAGGAGGAATCACAGATTGTTCTCACTTTAAAGCACCATCAGACGTCTGATAGTGGCTAATTAAGACTTTATCTGCAGTAAAACTTTGAAGTTCTCATTCCTGATAGACACATTTTTTCTTTGATATTTCTTCACGGGCATGGACCTTTGGGGGGGGAGCAAATGTTTGAAGTAGTCATACCTGTCCCTGGCTCAACTTCTTTATATTTGTCTTATGCCTTAGCAGGCACTCGCTCAGTAGAAACAACACATCTTGTTGCTCATTCATTTGGAAACATTGTGTGCCATTGCGGCTCATATTTCCATGCGAGGTGCGGTATGCTAATGTTGTGCTTCGACTCAGAGGATGTGTGCTCAACAGAAACACTAGAACCTTTCTTCTCTTTGCTCCCTCCCTCTGTTACCGGCAAACAACAAGAACAAACAAAGAAATCAAGATGGCACAGGAGTCAGAGAGCCAGAAACAAAGCAGCAGGAGCGTCAAATTTTACACAGGACAGGAGTGTCTTTTACACGTCAAAAATAATAATATTAATAATAGAAACTGGCCTACAGCCTAGGAATAACTGATAAAAGAATGAAATAAAATATTTCAATATCAAAGGAGATGAGAATTCATGTCAACCAACACAAAAGAGAAAGATAAAACTCATTTGTCAGACTGTGGTAGGTACCGTTGGTGTGGGTGGGGGGAGGGTGGGGGTGCGGAAGCAAAATAGAGGAGATTACATACATCGTGCCCTTTCTCGCCCTCGGCGTGGTTGAGTCTGCCGGCCCTGCCGTTGCGGCTTCGCTGGGTGTGGTCCCCGTTGTGCCACGTGGCGGGAGTGTTGGGGCCCGGGGACAGCGGGGTGCCGGACGTCTTTTGTCCGTCCGTCTTGTGCTTGGAGTTCAGTCTGGAAGAGCAGAGCCACACAGCATTACACTAGGTGAAGCACAGCCACCAACAACAAGGGAACAACACTAAAAACTGTTTGTGACTTCGATCAGGGCCCATTTAGTGCTAAAAGTGAATTTTTGGACATAAGTGACAGATAAAAGTAAAACTTCTTTGTCTTCGAATTTTGTTTGACTTAAAATACAATCAATTGAAGAGAGCTCCACAGGTCTCTTAAGCTGCTTAACAGTAGATCTTATAGACGACTGCAGTACAGAGACAGAGGTGAACACACACCTTCTGAAACATGATTGTACATTATAGCATTGGTCATAATGAAGAATATATTAACTGAATCAATATGTATAGACAAGTTTGAAAATGAAAACAATCGGGGCGTGTGGAGAAGTGAGCTAACCAGACCTCTGTAGCCCGCTCCTCATCTCTGCTTGAGGCTAGCGGCTCGAGGCTACATTAGCTGTGATTAGCAAAACACACCCGAATCTCCAACCAAACTGTCGGCGGTGTATTGGCGGTGTATTTTTTCATCACACTCGATATGAGTGCAGAGTGAGATATCACATTAATTTAATGGGGGTTATTATGAGACATGCAGAGGAGCCCCATTTGTATCCTAATCTATCCCCCAAGGACAGAGAGTAAATGAGAGAGACTGACAGTCACCAGGGCAACTGCTCGACAGTCAGTGGAGCGATATCTGTGTGTGACAAAACTGAGTGTGCGTGTTTATACGTGTGTGTGTTGAGGAGTGTACCTGGCGGGAGATTTGGAGGTGCTCCGAGTGGAGGACAGGGAGGCGCTACGGGAGCTACAGCAGCTGCCTTGACGCTGTGAACTCCTACTGGGGGTCTCACCAGGGGACCTGAATGACAACAAAGGGACGACCACGCCACACACAAGCATACATATACATACATAAAGCCATGTGTACGTACGCATACATCACAGGGACACACGTGCCACAGCTAGCTCAGCAGTCTATCTCATGATATGTAAAACAGTTCATGCACTGCCAAACACTTTCAATATATATTCTAATCAAGACAGGGTGCAATGTATGGCATGGAAATTGTGTTGAATGCACACGTAATGCTTAGAAGATGCACTCTGTGCTTTACAGTCGTTAACATTCTCTGGGAGTCTGAGTCTGAGATAATGGGTGTAAAATACCAATATAAATTTATGAGAGACTGAATGCAATTCCAATTGTACCCACTGTTGAGGACTGAGACTACTGTTCACTGTTTGTTTTACTGTGTGCAGAGGACAAATTGTGCTTAAGTTATTCTTATACAGTGCATACTGTATACTGCATGTACATCAAATTTTACTGCTAATGAATGTGAATATACTGAAAAAAGCAGACATATAGGTTTTTCTGTCAGCTCAACATTAACATGTAAATAGTACTAGAGTGATTCTATGTGCATCTCACCTCTTTTTCTGTTTGTTCTTGTCTTTGTGTTTGTTCTTTGGGCTGCCCGATCTGAAACAAATGGCATGCGTAAGATAATGAAGCTGTGTACATCAAAGCATGAGATACAGGCATTCCCTTTATAAAACGCAAACTCAGTGTACCACTCACCCATATGGATTGCATTGTGTTTTGAACAAACAGTAATCAATAGGCAGAAATGACAATAACACACACCTTACACAAGAAAACTCATTTGCAACATATTGCTTTGATGCACTCTGTCATGAACAATGTGTTTAACAGAGCTGATCATTGTTTTTTTCTTGTTTCATACACACCTGTATCTCATCTTTTTCCTGGAGCCAGATGCAGATCTATACAGATAAAAACACCACAATCATTATAATGATATCGTGACAGCTACATCACATAATACTCAACTGAATAATTCATAAACACTATGCTACAGCTGTGGACCAGGGGGCCTGTTTACTGAGTAACCTGGTTAACATTTCCAGATTTACCTTTTACCCAGAAAAGGTATTTTGACCAGTCCAGATGTTCTGGGAATTACTAAAACCTGCTTCTTGAAATAAATTCTAGGACATCGGAGATAGTCTTTTGGACAAATGCTGGAGGCTGAACCCGAAATCTAATCTGTGCCGTCATCAGTGTTTTTATTTCCTTTGTTTTATATTTTCGTATTCATCTCCAAAGAATACTGAAACCACATAGAGTCCCTGAAGGTGTTTAAGCTTCCCATGCAGGTGAGATTCCTTTAGCAGCAGTGTATACAGATAATAACTCATATACTCAATAAAATATTTGTGTACATCTGATGACAAATATGCCTCAACATGTGAACAGCATTCTAAATATTACAAACACACTGACACACAAAGCAGGCTTAGTTTGGTCACAGAATATGAACATGGTCAAGTTACTGTGAACAGCAGGAGGATCATGTATTTTCATGTGCCAACTCCTAAATGGAATATTTAATGATGTGCATGTGAGCTCCCTTCATGCTAACTTATCTGAATCACATGCATACATCCATATGTGCAGAGTTATCCCCAGGGAGCTCTCACAGCAAGCTTTCCCAGCTGGTATTCTACAGGTGCTGGATGCCACGCTTATTTTTTATTTTTATTTCTGGCTGTGGAAGATGCTGCTCCCTGCGACAAAGCAGGAATAATAAACTCTGAGATTCAGTTTCCCTTTAACCACGTATTGAATGCACAGTAATAATGGGGAGGCCGGCCATTCCTCAGTCCTCAGCGTTTGGCTGACACATCACCTCCATATCACTTTCACCCTCATTGCAGTTTCCATGGTGATTAGTCAGACTGGTCTGTGAGAGTTGTTGCTATTTTCCTGAAGAGCCCTACATCTCCTCTGCTATTTTACACACCTACAGCATGCAGTGGAATGGGAGGGAGTGTGTTGATTCACTGAAAGAGGAGAAATAAAGCTGTCACAGTAATGTATGTGGCTGATATGTGACTCAGACCTGTGGCAACTAGTAGCAGCCCCTGTTTCCCCACTGGAGGGAATCAACTGGGGACTGCTGTATATGAGGTTTTATTCTGGAGAGCTCATTATTCTTCTCATCTCTCCCATACTCTGGTCACAGCTAAATCTCTCACCACACCTTCTACTACAAGGACATAGATAGTATATGTGAGACATATATGCATCCAAATGGGAATGAGTCCAACCTGGACTGTTTCAAAGTGAGCTGTATATTACAAACAAGCAGCGGAATGAATCTTAGCAGGACAGTATCGAAGTAATCTCCCCCTCCCCTCCTAATGTGCACGTTAAAAGTAGACTAGCATCAAGGGAGGCTGGCTACTCTGGGGAGGAACCCTGCCTCATCTATACATTATTCATATATCAACAGTACCTGCAATGCAGAGCAGCTTTGGGAGGGAGGTTTGGGGATGAGGAGAGAGGACGAAGGGGACTCGGATGTGTGTGGATGGATGAGAGGTGGGAAACAAGAGCGGGGCAGTGCAGTGATGCTCAGCAATTTGGTGAGAGGCTCATTTTTCTTGTGTTGTGCGCCCCCATACAGGCTGGTTTATTAGAGCAACACATTTAGCCCCGCTCCCCAAGTCAGGCGGAGAACAAGAGAAATTGAAGGAGGAGAGCACTTGACTCTACAATTGCTTATTGTCGTTATGATATCCCAAGGCATTGCACGAGTATTTGTTGATGAGCTCTTGCTCGTTCTTCCTTTCCTCCTTTATTCTTAGTCTCTCCTCTCTTCCCTCCTTCCTTTCATCCATTCTCTTTCTTCCCTTTCTTTTTCTTCCTGACTTTCTTCCTTTCCTTCTTCCCTTCCTTTTCCTCCTAGTCTTTCCTCCTTTCCTTTATCACTTCCTTTGTCTCCCTGTCTTTTAGTCTTTCCTTCTTCCCTTCACTTTTCTTCTTGCCTTTCTTTCACACCCATCACTGTGAGGACACCTGTTGACAAACCCTTGAAAAGTCAGAGTTCCTTCCTTGTGATGACATGTCTCTGATGACACTCACACACAGTATGTACACACTCACCTGTCTCGCTTGTGTTTCTTCCCACTCTTTTTCTTCTTCTCTCTGTGAGTGGGTGAGGAGCTGCCAAACCTATTGATGGAGAGAGAAGGGAGAAATTTGCATGCCATGACTGCAAAATGAGCCTCAGATTGCTGCTAAATTCTGGCTTTTTACTCATCATTGTGTTACATTACATCAGACTTGAGAGGGGATCATTGTTAGCAAAGGTGTCTTCCTGTAGTAGCTTAACTGATTTTTCTCACCAAGGCTCTCTTTGTCCCCAGATCTATTCTTCCCTATGCCTTTCTCTTCTTATTCTTTCTTCTCTTTAGCACCAATGTACCTTTTCCTTATCTCTCAGCCTCTCTCTCTCTCTCTCTCTCTATTTCCTTTGCTGACCTTGTCAAAAGAAAGTGGAAGACGAGACTATGCTTTGCTAATGACTCCCTACAGATTTTTTTCCCCTCTCCACAATTGCAGTATCTGATGGCTCGTTTGCAAAATTCACACCAAAATAATTGGAATTCTATTTCACAAAACCACAGTGTAATTATTCTGTCAACGAGGCTAGAAAAAAAGAATAAGGAGAAATGTCGAACCACTTCATCAGTGGAAGCCATTTCCACTCACCGACTCCTTCGGTGGCCAGATTTCTTCTTCTTCCTTTTCTTTGGACGAGGGGATGGCGAGCTGCTTGATTTCCTCTTCACTCTGAATTGGCCACAGAAAGCGAGAACAAGAGGGAGAGCGAGATCGAGAGCAGGAAAGGCAGAAATAATTTACAAGTGATTGTTATTATAATAATCTTTAGAAATAATACATTTCTGATTATAGTTATTTGCTGCTGTGCCGATAACAAGGCAATAAGTGTCTATTTTCCTCAATTCATTCTGCCATAACACACAATATTCATACAATATATCTTACAGTGAAAACAGGAAATCGCTTCGAAGAAATTACACTTAACCAAAATGACCACCTACATTATAGTTTGCAAACATAAACAATACTGGGGGTGAATGCAGCTCCTGGGTGGTGGGAGTGCTGCTAGAGGATTTGAAGAGCATTTTATATTCTGAGATCAATTTTATGTTTATGGATATTATCAAAGGAAACACCCAGAGGCCATGTGAAAGAGATAATAGGTGGCTGATTTAAGTCAGGGTCAGAGCTCAACACAGCACCATTATACAGTCTGTGTGTGTGTTTGAATATGTGCTATACCTGTTGTCCCTGTGGTACTCGTGATCATAGTCTCCATCTTCATAGGCAACCAATTCAGGGTCCTCTTCATATCCGTCAGGCTCATAGTGCAGGTGGTTGACCCTGAAAACACAAGAGTCAAGCATCATAAATGTGTTGAGTGTGTCTCATTAGACTTACTTGGAGTCTACAGCCATTCTAGCAGCTCTTTGAGGTTTACAAAGACACAGCAGTGTTTTGAGCTAAATGTTAATGCCAGCATGCTCACAATGACAAAGCTAACATGCAGATGTTTAACAGCTATAATGTTTACCATCTTAGTTTAGCCAATTCTGACGTCTGATCTAATAACGATATATCTGCCTGAGGTGAAAATGTTTTAAACATAAACCGATAACATGAACAAACAATCCTGACATGGATCCAGGGCCGGCCCTAGCCATTTTGGTGCCCTAGACGAGATTAGAATTTGGTGCTGCCAGAAACAGTAAGCAGCTGCAGGGGTGCCGGGTGCAAAGTGTATTTCTTTCTTTATTTGTTTATTTCTTGCCGCACACAAGGAAAATGAGGAAGGGCGGTCATCGGCACATTTTTATTTATTTTCACTGGCGATTCTTTTTTTTGAGGGCGACCGGTGCCCCCCCCCCAGGAACTATGCTAAGGGCCGGCTCTGCACGGATCCCTCAGATTTGTTTTCTAAAAACAATTGTGACCAAGATACATACTAAGCGGGACATTTTACAGTTGAAAAATCAACTTGCCACTGCTCTCTGGTGCACAAACTATGTAATGGAGACACTGTTTCTATACGATCACAAACCTAGTTCGGCATTCCTGTATTTCATGTATGGGCGATTTATTGGTCTAACTCTAATGCTAAAATTAGCTAATTAGCACTAAACACAAAGTACAGCTAAGGCTGATGGGTATGTCATTCGTTTTACAGGTTACACAGGTATTTGGTCATAAACCAATTAAAATGTTGACCAGATGGTGGCGCTAGAAAAGCAAAGGGATCACCAATTTTATTACAATTCATCCTGAGGAGGACAAGAATGTCTGCACCAAGACATTTCACTCAAAACCACCAATGTCAACCGGCTGGTGGTGCTAGTGAAAAAGTCAGACATCGCCAAAGTCAGTGGGATTCATCCTCTGGGGACATGAATGTCTGTAGACAATCTCACAGCAATCCATCAAATAGTTGCTGAGATATTTCAGTCTTGACCAAAGTGGCCTTGTCTGCCCTAGAGCAACGCTGCTAGCTAAAAATGTTCAACCATGGTGTAATGTCCTACAGAATGTACCTAACGTGTACCTAAAGAACAAAAACAAAAAGTCAAGTACATGAAAATGTGATGCTCACACACTAAACCTTTTGTGACTGTAGTTCTATACTGACATATGTAATCTTCCCTCACCCCAGCAGTGAGAATAGCTCAGCTTGTGGGATTCATATCTTCCCACTGGTTTCTCACACATATTGTATTGTATATACAGACAGATGGCAGCAGGCTCCTCCCTAATCCTCCCTGCCCCACTACCCCCTTCTCTCTTATGTGGCCTCCTCTGATCCACCAGATCTGACCTTGCAGGCTCCATGTGGGCTAAAGAAACCAATAAAAAAACACACCACACTGATTATTTTCCCCTCATGCAGTCCTATCTCTCTGACCTTGTCACGTCCCTGTATTGTTACAAACCCAGCAGGTCATGCTCTGGGCTTTCTGGTACTTTTTTACAGAGATGTAGCATATAGAAGTACTGTATATGTGGAGGTTATTTGGATTAGAGTGATGATGACAGAGACATAACCTCGATAACTAACCATGCAGCCTCAATTAGTAAGAGAGAGATGAAAACAGGCAGGAGTAACGAGACGAAGAGGGTGAAGCGACACACGGAATGAAGTTGACAGAGCAAAGGATAGTGCATCTCTAGTAAGGAGATCAAACACACTATCAGAGCAAATTGTAGGTCAGATCGAAAAGGTAGGGTGGTGCAGAAAAAAGACAAAATAAGTGTTAAGTATCTGGAAGGAGAGTGTGCAGAGGATTTGAACAGAGCACAGGCCTGACGGTTAGTTAGGAAGAGACGAGACAACAGAGCCCTTAATTGGCTGAGCACCACTGGGCACAGCAGGGATGCCAAGTACCAGCAAAATAACCTCACTTCACAATGACAGCCTTTCCGTACGTACACATACACAGAAAGGGGTTGGAGCTCAGCACGCACGGCGCAACACTCGCTCTGATGAATAAACTTACAACAAAAATCATGTTAATTCAATCTTGAGCAGCAAAAACAACAGTCTCAGAAAACAGAATCAATTGAGGAGAGAAATAAACAACTGTAGGCAGTGTGGGTGGGACACAGTTCACACCAGAGAAGGAATTTTAATCTTAAAGTTTATTCAGAAGAGGGACACACACACACACAGCACCCTGTAGCACCCCATAGTGCCAAGGGTGTAATTTCCACTGGTTTCCCTTTCTCAACAGTATGTTGTGTGGCTCGCTTCATATGTGTTGATAAGGATGGAAGATTTTGAAAAACACTCTAATATCGTTGCTTATTTCATTTTTCTGTTTTAAGCAGCCTTTAACGAACTCCGTTTCCCATAAACACTAGACCTGTGCGAGCTAAACATCACGCCGCGTCAATGGACGAGGGCCACGGTTAGCTCAGACATTTCTGTGATAACAGCAGGACAGACAGACAGCAGAGATTACAGCAAGAACATTAGAAAAAAATACTTAAGAAGAGAGCGTTGATGAGTTTTATGGATATGGATGAAACCAAGCCACGATGACATAAGTACCTGTGCTTGTAAATTTTCATGGCAGCTTTAGTTTTTTCTGTGCTCACAAAGTAATCTTTGTTTAACTTTGTTAAAATCACAAGGTTTTCAATTTCTAATAGCAAGCGGTATAGTAGATGCCGATTAGTCTTAGAATATAAACAGTAAACTGCAGGAACATGCTTTTTTTTTTTCTTTTTCAGAAAAACCGTTGAAAGAACTGCTGAATGAGAGATTGCATTGAGTAACAGGAGCTAGTGGAACACAGGCTTACCTGGATGTGATGCCATGACTTTGGCTCTCCATACCTTTTTTCCCCCATCCACTTCTGAAACCAAACCTATACCCTTGCATTGTGCTGACACAATAGAAAAGAGTATAGAAACATACTGAAGTGCATAAGAAACTATGAGATATTTAATTCTTTTGTAGTTCTAGGCAACAAGGCCACTAAAGCCAAAATAATTTGATCTAATTCATTTAAAATCCCAATTTGGCCTTCTGACTTTCATTTTAGTCGCCAGTCTTTGTGCCTTTTGCCTGAGACCAGTGTCCCTGTAGGGTCTGGAATGAAGCACACTGCCAAAAAGAGCAATTAACAACAATTGAAACCATCCAGTGGTCCCCATGCTTAGTCATTAGCGATAAATCAACTAATTCCCTATCCTGTCTCTAATCTCTTAATTGATGCCATGCTCCAATATGCCGGAGACATCTGTCCAGCCTGGTCGTGATCAAGACAACGTCCCTGTTAGGCAGATGAGGGAGTGTCCCTGTGCTTAATGGTGCCCTGGTGAGGCAAGAGGCTCCTTAATTCAGCCACTGTCCCTGGGACCTGGCAGTGATGGACTATGACCAAGGCCCTCCTCAGGGCTGCAGCACAAAGTAGTGCAGCTCATTCATATCCCCACTCAGACAGCCACTCTGCCACTGAAGGCCCGGATATATTTCTATTGCTGCAGAGAGTTATAGTTTGTTATTCTGGGAGGAGGTAGGTGGAGGTCGGATTGATTACTCCTCAGTATGAAGGTGGGGGCAAACCTGGTAGCTGCTTTATGGTGGTCATATTAAGATGAAGAATGGACCTGGCTGGAGGTTTAAGCTGAACTGATCAATTCTGTGATCATGGGGGAAAAACCTTGATGTTCTGGATGCACCCAGATTAGATATCTGCACAAGAGTCCACTAGTAGATCAATTTTTGTTCAAATGAATTATATATCTAACAGTCCAATGAAATATATATCTGTTTGCTAATGACGGAACGTCGATCTCAGGCTTTCCATCAGATATTGAACAGCTATGTGAAGCCCAGGGTCAGCTTCCCCATTGATCCTGCTCTGATCGGACAGTCTCAGTGTGTAAGCCTGAATAGCTCTGAGAGGCTTTACACACTGCCTTCCTTCTCTCGCTCTATGTTCCTCTCCATTCTGCAGGAAATCAATGTGGGACATCGGCAAACAGAGTTATGAGCTAGCACATCCATGCTTACTGCTGGCTGTTTATTGCTAGTGTGTAAGAGCATTAAGCTACAGCTGAGGGGCCTAGCCTGTCAATAGTAATAGTCCAGCCTCCCAGCTGAGCAAACTCAAACACACTGAAGGCAGCAGTATATTTGAGGTCATGATGGAGCCTCCTATCATTTAGCAAATGTACATATCTATGTCTATTATCTATATCTATATCCCTTTTTGCTTGCAGTTGTTTAGCATCAGTTTGTACCTTGTACATACAGTAGGAGCTGACAGCTAACAGAGATGTGTGAAAACGTGTGATTCTTTCTTCTTTCTTACACGTGTAACACCATTAAATCACTTCATAAAAAACGTCAATCTTAGTTTAGCATATTAGCATGCTAACATTTGCTAATTAGTACTATACACAAAGTACAGCTGAGGCTGATGGGAATGTCATTGGTTTTGCAGGTATTATGGTCATATTTGGTCATAAACCAAAGTAAAAATGAATTTTTTATCTCATGGAGGTGCTAGAAAAAAGTCAGAGGATCACCAGTCAAATAATTATTATTAATACATCCTGAAGGGGATATGAATGCATGTACACAATTTCATGGCAATTAATCCAACAGTCACAATATTTCTCTAAAAAACAAAAATGTCAATCTCAAGATGGCACAAGTCAGTGGGTTTCTTCTTCTGAGGACCATGAATGTACAAAATGTCATGGCAATCCATACAATAGTTGTTGAGGAAGTTCAGTCTGGACCAAATTGGTGGACTGACTGACCGAAAGACAGACATTGCCATCCCTAGAGCCATGCCGCTAGCATGGCTAAAAAGAAAAGAAAACAAACCAGGACGCTAGTTTTAGAGACAGAGAGGGCCGTGACCCAACCTCGCCATTAATATGAGATGACTAGCACATTCGTGCATACTGGCTGTTTACCACAGTGACTTAAGCCCTCGTGGCACCATGTTAACTGATGTGAGGGTCTCTTACCGCATTACCTATTAATGTAGGGGATTGCTGATCTAGTTATTGCTGGTGGCACTGAGTATCAGGGGAGTCGGCCAGATAGGGCCTATAGCACAGTTTTGCTCCAACCCATGGGTTAATTAAGACATGCTTCAGATTTAGGTACTTCACATGTTGGGCAGAGGGGCGTGGATAACCTCAGAAAGAGGTCTGTGTGTGTGTGTGTGTGCCTGGGTGAGTGGTGAGTATGAGGAGGAGTGGGGGGATAACAACCCTGCAAATTACAACCTTCTTCAATTTTCCACATCAAGGCCTTTCTGGAGAGGGAAAGTTGCAGAAATTGAGGCAAGCTCTGACATTCCAAATTGACCCAACTCAGAAGTGCACCTGAGAGTGAACTACTGCGAGAAGCAAAACAAACAAAGCTTTCTATACCTTCATAGTTTACTTTCTCTGGGCCACAGATCTTTATTATATTCATCCTACTGTACATAAACTCCCTCCCTCAGCCTCCCTCCTCATTTCAGCGTGGTCTGGTTCAATGTCAGACACCAGCTGAGGTGCAGAGGAGGGAGAATCATTAGTCTAGTCTGCTAGACAGGAAGCATCAGCGTCATTACCAGTCATTAGTTCACAGACAGCGGGTCACGTCGCCACCACCACACTGCCTCGCTCAATCATTCACACGTACGGTATGATGGAGTGACTGAGGAGGGCCACCACGCCTACATCCTGCTGCGCTGTTTCTCATGTTTTTGACATCTGAAGCTGTGGCCTTTGTGCGTGTGTCTTTCTGTGATCTGGACGAAGACATGCAATCATTTATTTTGATTCCTTTCATTCCATCTATGCTCGCCTCAGATGAGATGCTCTCCCTCCCTCCTCGCGCTCAAAGCTAGAGCGAGGCTTAACGCTAAACAAATTGACAATTATCATGCCAATCTCCGCCTCATTGGCTTCCAGCAGGGTTTAGAATAGACTTTAAAATGCTACTGATTATTTTCAAAGCACCGGGGTTTAACCATTCCCTGTGTATTTAGAGAGAGGCATTATCAGTCAAAAGCCAAGGATTCAAATGAAAATTTATTGCACTTTTGCAATTACGGTCCATATTCTTTGGAACCGACTACCTGGAGACATTATGAGACTGGCAGGCCATTTCTCATAACCTCTTTTAAAATCAATTTCTGCTTGCATTTGATATTTATGGCTGTCTAGTTTTATTAGATTAATTCACTATAAAGCATTTGTATTCATTGTAATTAATTTATAATCAAGGATACAAAACTCTTTAGGTTCTCTAATAAATTAGCTGGAAAAACAATTGTGTTAAAGTGCAGCAAGGAGAGGAAGAAAACAAACCACAAAAAGGAGGTAAGGAATAACCATGCATGCACACTAAGGGTGTAAACAAATACATGATTCAGATATGCACAGATAAATGCTCTGAATCCAATTTTTTGCAGTAATATGCAACAATTTATAACAACGTCCGAATACGTTGTGCCCACTTCTGGTATAAATCCGAATATCAGTGGTCGAAAGTAACTTAAGTACAATCTGGAGGTACTTGTACTTTACTTTATACTTCTATTCCACTACATTTCAGAAGCAAATATTATCTTCATTCCATTACATCGATTTGACAACTTTAGTTACTAGTAACTTTGCAGATTCAGATTAATAATACAAAATACAATAGACAACTAAATTATCATGTATTGTTATAGGTTAAGATGAGGCTTTATTGATCCCTGGTGGGAAATTCACAAGCTACTGAGCAGTATATAAAGTATATAAAGTAATTCAAACTAGCCCCACCTTTACCAGCTGCAACATTAAAGTGATGTACACATTCATGCATCAATAATTCCAATAATATAATACACATTATTCTGAAATGGGCCATTCTGCATAATGAGTACTTTTACTTTTGTACTTTTTAAAAATTAAAATTTTGAATGCAGGACTTACTTGTAACACTGTGGTATTGCTACTTTTACTTAAGTAAAAGATCTGAGTACTTCTTCCACCACTGCTGAATACAGATACATAAATCCACCCCTAATGCACACAACACAGACATTAAACCTGATGCGCAGTAACTTACACTGGTTGTGTGTGAGAGCCCTCTCTGGTGATAACGCCCTCCTTGTCCATCAGCATTTGTCTGAATGTGCTCACTTTCTGTCGGATCTCTTCTTCTGTGTACCTGAGGATGGACATGAAGACACAACAGTTAGTAGAGGCCCACACACACACACACACACACACACACACACACACACACACAGATTCATCAGTAATCCGCAGTTTTGACTATCCGGCTGTGAGTGAATTCTTAGTGTTAACCAGAGAACAAGTGAAGATCTATGAACATACTGCAAACTGAAGCAGCAGCTTTTAATAACAGCACTGAATGCAGCAGGGGCACTGGCGAAGCTAATTGTCATCTGTCATAACTGCCAAATGCCAGTGTAGGAACCATGTCGCCCCCCACTATCACACAGTCCAAGTCCGAACAAAGGGCAAAGACTGTCTTCTGACCGTGTCCTAATCAAAAATGACACTCTGACACACTGATGTATATTCGGATGACTCACTGTCAACCTCTCCCGGCCACGGCAGGTTCCTTGTTCGGGCCCGGTCTGCATGTCATGTTTTATTCTGCAAGCAAAGTGCTATAACTCACTGAGTTGAGAGCAACTGTGGGGCAGCGTGAGGAGCTTTCAGCAAGCTGACAGACAGAATACTGCGGACCGCTGCAGTGGGACAAGAAAGAAATGCCTGTCTGTGTCACATTGTAGATTTGTACTCATATTTTCTAATTGAGAATATATGGCCTTTTCCATTTCAGGTATATTGTGGCTGTCAGTGGGTGCAAGTGAAGAGCATCAAAATGATCAGTTATACTTTAATTTCATTGTGATCTTATTTGGTGCAGTAGATAATGAATGAATCAAACAAATCCTAAAAGATTTCATGCATACAGCTTTGGGCTACATTCTCCCAGTGTGTGAAGAACACAAGTAACGGCCTCTGACCACAAGCCTGCCACTGTAAGCCTGTGCCACTGACAGCTCTGGGAGGCAGACCATAATAATTCAACCAGCCTGTCTGAACAAGTGTGACAGAGAGAATGAAGTAGCTCTGTCCTGTGCTTTTCTACAGATTCTCTTAGGATAGTTATGCATGTCCGTGAACTTGACAGTACATGGCCTCTTCAATGCACTGTTCACCGAGCTGATCTCTTGGTGTATTCATGCCGTTCTCCACATTCTGCTCTGGCTGTGGTAATAAGATGTAATGAACTATAGAGGCAGAGAGACATGAAGGGAGAGAAGAGGATGGAGAAGGGAGGGGAAAGGGAGAATTAATAAAGCTGTGAAAGTGTGGCCAGGAGCCAGACATCACAGAGATAGAATGACTGGAAGCCTTGACCATTAATAATAGTGTGCGTTCATATCGGATTGAACAACAAGAGCATGTGTGAGAGGTGCCTGGGATATAGCAGTCAGACAGAGATTCATTAATTATCCACGATTGAAAAATGACCTCTATTCACAGTAAATTGGGAGAACAAAGAAGAATGAAGCCTTAGAACTCATCATCTCTTTGAGTCTCAACATACTGACATCTGATATTTTCTCATTTGGTAAGAGATAACATCTGAAATGTGAGCTCCACTTGCAATAACAAAAGTACTGAGGAACAGTCTATCACTTAGTGCTGAAACATACACTCTTACTTGGCAACAGTTTCTCTTTGTCCCTCTTAAAGGAACAGCTCAACATCTTGGGGAATTCGCTTATTTGCTCCCTTGCTGAGAGTTCAGATGAGAAGAAGCTGGAACTGAAGAAACAGGAGCTGGTTAGCTTAGCTTAGCATAAAGACTGTGAGAAACAGCTAGCCTGACTCTGTCTAAAGGTTAACAAAAAAAATCAGTGCTCTTGTTTTACACTTCTTTTTTTGTATGAACTGAACAAACACAATACAAGTGTTAATTGTGATTCTTTAGAGGTGCTGGTAGTTGGATGTTTTACCTTTGGACAGAGCCAGGCTAGCTGTTTCCCCCTGTTTTCAGTTTTTATGCTATGTTAAGCTAAAAAAAAAGAAGCCATGCCTTATGACACCAGAGCATCATCACATTTATACATTTTCTTCAGTATCAAAGTAATCCAGCTGTTCACTGCAAACAGGAACTGTTACAGTAATAACTAATTCGGCATCCTGTTAATGGTGCCAATTTGCCAAATTGTAAACAAATGAAGACCAAAAAAACAAGGCTCAAGTTGTAGCCCCCTGCTAACTCAGTGACTCCATGGTAACATTATACTTCCTGTTTATACCCCCCACTGATGTCTCAGATTTGTCTGAGGGAGCCCTACATTGTCAGACTTTGGGAACCCCTGCTCTGGAATAAAGATTTATCTTAATTGGAACAAAGGGACCTGGCCCACACTATGAAAAACATCCCCAGACCAAAAAGTACACAAAGGTAAGTGGTGACACACACTTCTGGTCGTGCAGTTTATTTCCTGTTGAATAGGTGATAACATCTGACATGTGAGCTCCACTTGCAATAAGTAAAAGTGCAGGGGAACTGTCCACACAGTGCTAAAAGATAGACTTACTTGGCAACGGATTCTCTTTCCCTCTCTCAGCTGGGGTTCGTGGCAGGACCAATTCTACAAACTGGATTGTAAATTAACCAGAGGCTCATTTCAGCGTGGAAATGGCATTAGTCTGAGGAGTGTTTGCTTTTCTCAGATTAAATATAGCAGTTGATACCACGTATTCTGAGCTGGGTGCTATCAGCGCATCGACGGTGCGGAGAATGAGATTAGGAGAAGTGTGATGGAGAGCTGAAATAGCTGGAAGATGGCCCAACAGAGAAGAAGCCAGCCGGTGAGACACCACCATCGGGTCCTGCTGTACGGCAATCTCTCAGCCTAGCAGCTGTCAACTCAGCACAATGGAGGCCACAAACACACACTTTATATTCATGGCTTTCCATGCACGGCGCAGGAGCCATCACCATACGTTAGCTGCTTCCCGACAACTCTACAGCAGTCGCTGCGTGCTTTCAGCAGTCTGTTGTGGATCGAAGAAGGATGTACAATAGGTAAAAGGGTGAGAAGGCTGAGAAAGGATACCGGCTGGGAAACTGAATGTGCTCTGGCCAAACAGACGCCATGGCTGTAGGGCTTTCTCCTTCACATTGTGCGGATAATTGTGAGGATGTTAGCGCCTGTCTCCTCCTCCTCTTCCTGCTTCTCTTCCTCCTCTCTCTCTGTCCTCCTATTGAATTGCTCGATTCTGAAGCGCTGCACAGCTACGCAGCATGAAGCACAGTAAAGTTGGGTTCTTTTTGATCGGTCTAGCTTACTAACCAAAGCCAGAGAGTGTATGCCTAGCAGTGGTGCTGCTTCAACAAAGAGCCTGGGGTTTAGAAGTATGGGCCAAGAGAATCCCCCACAGCACCTGAATGCCTGCAGAAACCTGGTGGGCAAGTTCACCTAAAGAGATAAAAATCTATGGACAAAAGAAGTCTAAAGAGTCTATATTTACAGTTTGAGACTCTTTCTTTCACGATCGCCGAACTTTTGAGTTACTCTGAATCAATCGGCGTAAATGGCCACATATTGGATGTTTGTCAGAAGCTCACTGAAACAACACATCTCTCCTCTGCACATTTAATTAGCACTTCTTGCAGCTGTAAAGGTTGCTGCTTTCTGCCTAACACACCATCTGTTCCGCCCTGACACAGTACAGAGGAGGGGCTGACTGGAGCGGTCACTCTCAGCAAGGCTGGGTAACACTGAATTCAAACTGAAATGAATGTTAAAACCGAGCATGGCACTGGTGTATTTTCATTTGTGTGTGTGTGTGTGTGTGGGGGACTGTTCAGAGGCCAGAGTTTGCCAAATGGAGCCACATGAAAGCCATTTAGCCCAGGCCCGTTGCCTACAGCATGCAAAGTCCCAGTGATTTGGGCAGAGAGAGACAGCGGACATCGATCAGAGCGAGGGGCTCCCCGCCACCCCAGCCATGAAAAATCACCACGATTAAAGAACTTGATTGGAGTAATTAGACAGCTCCGAGCACCCACAGATCCCCCCCATTAACTCACGATCCTGGAAAATGAATAGTTGTGGCCCAGAGACCATCCTTACACTGATAGTCATCGATTTGATGAGGACGTGCCTACGAGTGGGGCGTGTGTGTGTGTGTGTGTGTACTCCTTCTGACTGCCAGTGGTGTCTCTGTGTTTGATGTCTGAAGAGCCTTTTTCCACAAGTCGTCCCCAGGCGCTGCTGTGCACCTACGACACTCTGCAGCCATCAATCTCGCTGCAAAGAGTACAGAGGCAAAGTAATGCCAATGTAGTTAGCAAGATTGAATGGCGCTGGGAACATGGGAAGGCAAACCCGAACACCCCCACATTTCTATTTCAGGGGCTGAATTAAAACGACCTACCGAGTGCCAAAGTGAAATAGTTTAACTCTCAAGTGGAGAGGATTTTCAATTGATGCTTTCTACAGTCATCGATTTTCTGGTTAGATAACAGATACTACATAGACCAGATGGAAAGAGTAGCAAAGAAAGAGTACACCTTTCTCTCTCTATATAGAGCTGCCCTTTTCACCGCCCCCACAGTGTAAGCAAATCAATGTTTGGAGCAGCACAATCTGCCATTGCCGCTCTCTCTGATTGCTCATCTTCTCTAAGACCTCCTGTAACAATAGCATTTGAAGCACTTTTGTCTAGCATGGACCCATTATATTGCTTTGGGAGCCCCCCCAGTGACAATGTATAAAATGGGTCATTCTCCCTGAGATGCTTCCCCTCCAATTTTCAGTCTTATAGGACGCAGGCTTATCGTCTTATGACACAGGCTTTGGCTTGCAGGAAAACCTCCATCAGAGCAGAGATAGTTATTTGCGCTGGCCTTAGAGGCTCTGAGAGCAGCCCTCTTAATAAGATCCTGGCTACTCACATCGCTTGCAATTCAAAAAGTGTCACTACATGTTATTAAAGGAATACCACAGCAGTAATGGCCAAAATGCAGCAATTTAGCTCCTAACTACGACAAATAACCTTTTTCCTTTCTGTCTCAATTTACCGTGGACTGCAATTTGCGTGTCAGCCCTTATGTACATGTAAAAACACAAATTCAGCTATGCATCTGTGTGTTATGTTGTGTCTTTTTTGCTTGTGCCAGGCTACACCTCTCTACCTAAACCAAAAGATATTCATTTTTCAATACACACATGAACATCTGATATTTCTGCTTGGTGAAAGGAGGAGTAATATCTTCTGCTTCTTATTTAAAAGCGTTGGTGGTACACACAGCTTCATGCATGCATAAGAAAGGCCCCGCACACACTATTATGGGTGGACAATATCATCTGGTTGCCTCTCTCTTGCCAACCTGTGTGTCTGTTATTAGCATGCATTGTGCAGATGCATATCTATGCTTAAAGGGAGCCGTACGCAGCCTGCAGATTAGAGTGAGTGAGGCCCTGTGAAGAGAGCTCATTAGAGAGCTGGAAAAAGGCTCAGACACCACAGGAGTTCAAATCATGCACAATCATTATGCCTCAATTAGCGTGGAAAAACACCACTGAAAAAGAATCTGGACCCTTGCATGCAGCCCCCTATCATAAGGGAGCCAAACTTAAAGCCAAAGTTAAAAGTAGACACTACGCATTTGTTGAAATGTTCAGTAAATGCAGTGCGTTCTGATGGAAAGAGGACAGGATGTTGTTGACGGTGCCATCTCCTCAAAGATCATGCCTCAAATGGCCCAATGTATGTAACCTCCGGCACATCCAATATACATAAAAGGGCAATGTTCCCTGCAGCGGTGGCAGCATCCCCCATTCACTGTGAATGGGGGATGGATAGCTAAATGAACAGACTACTTTAATTGCTGAGCCCCTCTAATTGGCTCCCAGGGTGAGGCCATCACTCATGACAGACTATTTATTCTGGTCTTATCTCTGGAGAAGAGCACGGCTGGATTGGGGGGGGCTGTGTGTAAAGGGAGGAGGGGAGTGTCTGCTATGCTGGCAGGGTTGGAGAAGGAGGCAGGCATCCAGCATGCCCCCCAGCCTAATCCTTCACAGAGGCCTCAGTCAGGATGGGGACTCGGGGGGTGACGTAGAGGCTGAGACTGCTGGCTTAAATCCACAACAAATGGAAACAGACTCCAGCCACCATTTTAACTGTGTCTAATGCCTGGCATTGCTCTCCCTCTCTATCCCCGTGTTTCATCCCCCACTCTATCCCTTAATCCTGCACACATGCACAAACACTCTCTCATTTAAAGAGGAACATTAGAAATTGGAGAGGCAAGGGGGGCTGTGCTGAGCCAAGCTGGCTCAGACTTGAGTCCGCCCAGAGCTTTAACACTCAGCTGAGTGGTCGCTGTCCTTCAAGTGCGACTGTCTGCCAGCCGAGTCCATGCAGTCTGACGAGTGAGTGGAGCCGGTCAGCGCGGGTGTCTGGTCTCCTTGTATTCTGTCATCATTAGCCAAGCTGCTGCCTGCCACTACACTGTTCCACTAGACATCACGACTCTTTTACATCACTCTCAAACCAGAAGCAACTATGTCTACTCCAAGCCAGGAGATGAGTGGACCTTGACAGATGGTCGCAGTGCACCCCCTCCTTTTTTTTTTTTTTTTGTGGCAAAGTCCAGCAGTTCTCTTTCATCAATCTGTCGTAGCTCCACCGTTACCCTGCAGTCTTAATGAACCCCCGCTGCCTGACAAGCCCAGTCACGCTCACGGAAGGAGGGACGGGTAGAAAAATGAGTGGAAGAAAAGGGAAATCTAATCCATCTCTACCTTCTCAAAACCCCCCACAGGAGCATGGACTGAATTCATCTCCATACTCTAAAATGGTGCGATCAGCTGTGGGAAAGAGAGGAGAAAAGAGAAAAAAAAAAAACAGGCCTACTTTTTTTTTAGAAATTTGAAAATCACCCACATACTGGCATTCAAGTTTGTGCCTGTCACCTCTCGTATCTAGGCTTCACCAAAAAAAAAAAACCCTCACTAATTAGCTTGCCCTTTATTCAATTAAATCACCCTCCCCTAATATATCAAGGATTAGCAGGCTTTCTATATATGACGAATGTGATGTGAATAAAATGTCACGAGGTATCAGTGGGAAAGTGAATTTCCTCCGTACCGACACAGGATCACAGAGCTCGTCATTAATTACAGTCTCAGCTAGCCTGGAGTTTGCCTGCAAGCTGTGGTTATTCAGGCAGCAGTGTGTGTGTGTGTGTGTGTGTGTGTGTGTGTGTGTGTGTGCGTGTGTGTGTGCGCGCAGAGCAGCCTGAGAGAAGCCTTGAGACTGTGGATTAGGGCTGACTGCAGTCGCTACAATTTTCACGGTCCTGGCGCTAGCACACACTGAGCTCTTCCTAACTTTGTGCTGGAGGACACATATCGCGCTAATGAAACAGACTACGCTGGGTTGGCCTGTGGTCCTCGCTGACTGTCTCTATAGCAACCTCACTAATAACCATTAGTTGAGGAGAAGGCCATCAATACAAAGTTCAAGTGTTGGCTGCAAATATGCAACAACATCACGGATGAGTAATGTTGCATCTGTGACATACACAAGCTTGTGAAGCAAAAATGACTGATGTTGATGCATGAATCTCCATGTATCTCCATGTTTGAACCCTGGAAATGGTGTGTGTGTGTGTGTGTGTGTGTGTGTGTGTGTGTGTGTGTGTGTGTGTGTGTGTGTGTGGCATCTGCTGTAATTTATGACGAAGCTACATGGTGCATGCTTGGTTCTAGGGATTACCAGGAATTGTTGCTGCCACCTGCTCAAACCACGTCTTTTTCATGTTTTACCAAGCTTTGCACACATGAACAAATTTTATTCAAACGTTTGAAATCAGATAATAAATACAATTATTTTTTACCATGAAAGGTTTCTGCATTTTTTACTTGTTTCCATGGCTCAGTTCCCAGCACACTGTGGCTCTTGTCACAGCTAACTCCGACTGTTGGCCTGGGGTCAGTGTAAAATCCCCTGACACACATACAGTTGCCAGTCTTTTTACGGCAGTGAGGCTCTTCACCACCTCCCTGCTTCTCCACAGATGCCCAACCAGCAAGCAGGAACCACTAGAACTGTGACAAGGACATGATCCTTCACCGGGCTGCTGATTGTGAGCATTGCCAATTATGTTAAATGGGGCAGCTGGCCAAGCAGGAAGCACCCAGGTCTCTGCCAAAATGGTCCCTGTAGAGTCCTTCACCTAATTTTGAACTGTTTCTTATTCCGGGAAAACAGTTAGCTTCAGAATGAGAGCATCCTTCCACACGAGGACATGAGTTTCATTTGTAAATCTCTCCACCACAAAATTATCATCATAGCATCATACAAGGATGGCATGCTACTAAAGGGAATGAAAAAGATGACATTATTGGTCATAATACATGCCAGCTATCACAACTACAAATATGGACAAAACACAGCTGCTATGCACCGCAGCCCCTTATGTTTACTACACTCCTCTGCAGGGGCTTGTTTTTTTCCTTCCCAATATCGCTACAAAAATGACTTTTGGCAGGTAACAGAGTTTGAATTTAATGTTTTGGTGCAGCTTGTGAACTCAACACCCCTGCAGGTACATACCTGTCAATGTCAAGTTCTCTACCACACAGAGAATGCTTTCATGGCTTGCACTCCAACCAGCTCCCCAATAACTGAATCGTAAAGAAAAGATAAACAACGCCTGCTTCTCTGAAAATGGTAATGTCACTAGACATCAAATACCCAGTGCAACTGGAGTGCTTACTCGCTTGTTGAGTTTTTGTGCTTAATACATATTGGGCTTCATGCAGGAACATTTGCGTATTCTTATCCTAAAACTCTTTCTGTGGGGCTTGTCAGATTCATTAAACTCTCTTAACTGTGCAAATTTGTCATAAATTGCTCGTTTCAACTTGATGAATGCCAACTGTGCATGAGCAGCTGAGCATTCGTGAGATTTGATCATAACTGCATAGTTGATGGCCCCCAGTTGCTATATGAGACTACCTGTTCCACTCTGTTTTTGGGCATGTTTCATTCACAAAAATGTCACCAAAGATTAAAAAGAAATATTTCACACTGCGGAGTTTCAAGCCCCGCTGTCGGAAATCAGCGGAGGAAAACACAGCAGACGTGGCAGTGTCAGTAGTCGTATTAGGGGACTAATACAGCTGCCAACGCCGTGTCATCAGGGCCGTACAGTGACAGAAATAATGAAGAAATGGTTTGATGTGACGTTAGACGCTAAAAGATTGTCTTGCTAAAGCAAAGTGGTCCATGACTTAGATGGGAGGCAGTCAAGGGTGCAACGTCATGGAGATGGAAGAGAGAGTATTATACAGTAAGTGATGTTACAGTGTCGACCTACATATAGACCTTGAGACATCTGTTGGAGGAGAAGTTTTCTACTACTACTGAACTGTATAATAAATAAGCCAACAATTACAAATAAAAAGTTGAAAAAGATGTTTGCATCTTACGTCTACACAGTCTGCGACTCACTCATGCAATACGTGCGTAACCGTGATGCAAAAGTGTACTTTTATGATTCAAGTCTATTTTTACTTCTGTTATTGTGTGTTGGGCTCTGAGAGATGCCAAAACACGGGTGACCTACACTCAGTAGTGTGCCTGTGTAGTCACAGACGCAGGACTGAAGCTGCTGCTAAGCTGCTAATGTGAAGCTGGGCAGGTAGTGTACAGTGGGTTTTTAGAGTTTTTTCATTGAAAACAGCTGCCTGCTGTGGCTTAAAAAGACAATATGAGAGCAGTGAGAGTGAACCAAAACAGTAAAGTTGTGGGCCGGACAGATAAACAATGAGCTGAAACTCCCTTTAAAGCTCCATGATCATTCTCTGTGGGTTCATCACTTCGAGCAACCCCTTTCAGATTGTCACAGTGTTTTCACATTGTGATTTAATACATTATATAAATACTGATTATAGCTGCTTTAAGCATGTACTGTATAAGTGCATGTTCTTGCATGAGGCCCTTTGTATTATGGTAAATGGTTGCCCATCCTATCTACTTACCCCTGCTCCTCCATCATCTCCTGGAGCTCCATACACTTCAGCTCTACCCTCCTCTTTCTCTCATGGTCCAGGATCTCTCTGTGTGGCTTTTTCACCAGGACAGGCTCTGCTTTGGGCTCCTCCTCCTCCTCAGTACCTGGCTGTGCCTCCTCAGTCTTAGCTTGTAGGGCTGCAGCCGGCGTCAGCCCTGCTGATCCTGCAGCTGTTCCTGTTCCTGCTCCTGCTCCGGGGACCATGGGCGGGGCCAACCCGTTTGCACCATCCTTAGGAGATGGCACCCTCGCCGCATCGTACATGATTACTGAACTCTGTGGAGACACAGATGATGGAGAGAAATTGTCAGCTGAACACCAGGTAGTCCAGTAGAGTTTGGCAGTCTTACACAGTCTCATTTCATGTTCATGATTTAACATCCAATCTTTCCAAGATCCCTCATTTGGGAGGATTTTGGTTAATGTCGATTTATTACTGACTTCTATGCACTATTTATGGTGGTGAGAGTGAATGATTCTAATACACATGGCATACATTTAGTAAAATATATAAAATTAGGATATTCTTCACTTTGAAGACTATGTAGAGACCCCTGAAGGCCCTTTATGGTCCCTGAACCCCTGTTTGACAACCACAAAGCTGCCAGCTGATGCACACCCACAGTTTGTCTGCACAGCAATGTATTTGGTTGGACAGTAAGCCACAAACATTCAGGGACTTGACAATACACAGTGAAAGGTGAGCTGAGATGTTAATACCTCTGGACAGGCTGCAGCGTTTCTGCCTGAACTGAACAGTACATTCACACACATCAACATACTGTACACATATGCCCACACACACACACACACACACACACACACACTTTGGATCTTGAGTACGTGTAGACATGCATCGCCAGCGACAGTGCTGGCAGCAACTTCTGCTCCATGAGTCAACAGCGCAGTAGTGCCTAGTGGCAGGTTAGGTGGGAGAGAGTGAGAGTTAAATTCCTCTTTAAAACTCTCTTATCTGCTGGACCAAATTGAAGCTGTAAACCAAGGTCATATACCATACATACAGCATGAGAGCGAAAGGAGGATGAGAGTGGAAGACGCTAAGCGGCTTAAGGACACAGAGACTGGGAGACGTCTGCAGCAACAAAACTGGTCACAGAGAAGAATGTGGAAAGTATTGATTGAATATAACTTGACTGATTTTATTGTATCAACACTGAATGCATTCTTTGACTTGCTCGACCTTTCTGTTTCTGCCTCGTTTGCTGATGAAATGATGAGGTTGTCATTTTGGTGAATAAAAAGTCGTCTGCTACAAGTGTTGCATGGACTGGGCTCTGATTAAGATGGATTGTCCTGTTAGGGCCAGTGTAGAACATGCAGGAAGAGAGGACAGCCTTCACGTGCCCACAAGCCTCGGCTGCAGAGCACCGGTCCTCTCCCTCTGCAACTAATGGCTTCATTTTTCACTGAGGAGCCAAAAGGGCCCAGCTGAGGCACTCCATCACTGTCACACATGGAGGAGCGGAGACAGGACGACACAGAGGTTGGATGGATGGACAAACCTCCAGAACTACAGTCGCATCTTATACCGTGTGAGCAGCTTGTGCCATGTAGGCAGGCGGTTCTCTCTATTGGAGCTGGTTCTGGAAGTCTTTGACTGGCTAATAGGGATGTGCTTGTTTTTGAAGTGCTGCGCGCTGGTAAACGAGCCGTGGATCTGTGCGCAGCAACACGGCTCTCGGCTGACAGAACAGGTGGCAGGACAGCAGGAGGCATCATCGCTGAATCTATTATACAGTAAATCAGCACTTGATATTCCGTGACAGCAATCTCTCATCTGCACACGCTCCTCACAGAATAACTCGGTAGAAAATCCTAGGGAAACAAGCTCTCCCTAGTCCTAAACTGACTTTAAAATGACATTCAGGTAGACAGGGAGATGAGACTGGAAGGAAGTGAATTAATATGACCCTGTTTTCTATTAATTGAGCAGACATGTCAGAACAGAACCAATGGGTTGCTCTTCCTGCGTCCTGTCGTCCAGTTTGTTTTAATTAGACTACGTGGTCAGTGGCTATGAAAGCTTGAGCTGGACTGCTCAGGTCTGGATCTTTCAGCCAGAGGGGAGGACCATTGCTAATCTCATTTGTGCTGGACATCATGTCTTGGCCACTTGGTCGCTCCTGGTAACGTACCCCACAATTTTCACCATATGCACACAACCGAACATAGGAAGCTGTTGGAAATTCAGCTGTAATGAGCTTAAATAAAATGAAGATATCATCTGAAAATCTGCAGGAAAGGACAATCCCATCTCAAATGAAATCCTCCACAAAGCCAGATGTGGGAGTCAAAATCTGCGGGCCAAGCGCCAGTCTGTGTTAAACCATGCTGTAAATATCGAGCCATCTCATTATACTAATGCATCATTCCACAGTCATTCCTTTTGTTCCCAAGGGGGAGGGCGCAAAAAAAATCTGTTCTCTTTCAAGTTAAGACAACTAAATCATTTAATTGTGTAATGAAAAAATCTGAGCAGAAAGGGAGACTTGTCAGTGGGCTGATAAGACAGCAGAGCACACAGTTAATTGTGTGCGAGTCCTCTACAGGGACTGAAGGTTATCTGGAGCTGCTGTATTAATGGTGGCACCAACCTATTCTGCTATTATTGCGAGGGCGTCTCAGACTGTCACATCCCAACAAACACTGTTTGTAATTAGTCATTATGCTAAGTGAAGTTATTTAGCCACATGCACTAAGTGTCACCATCAGTTATTTCAAATCACAAATAGACAACGTGCACTTGAACATTCAATTTTCTAGTTTGGAGCAATGACACTGACTGCTGTTAGAGATAAAAGAGCCATTAGCTTATGCCTTCTCTCCATCGAGTGAAAGAAAATGCTTCCTGTTGTCTGTTCTTAACCTTTGCCTGTGGTTTCCTGTGCCGCTTGCTTGATTGGATGCTGCGCTGACATCCCACCTTATACAACAAAACAAGCACCATAGTGTAAAACAACGCCAAATCATACTGGATGTGAGGTGCTGATCCTCACTGAATGTTGAAGGGTTGCTGTAATCTCCATACAAGCATCATGATCTCTCAATGACACAGTCGCTGGGTGCCCACGCAGGGCTGACTCATTTGAAGCATCCAGTAGATGGATCACACACTTAAAGCACAATTAATAAGGATAACATTCACCGTGGCCACACAGGGAAAAAAATCGTAGTCTCATTAGGAATCTAATGTTGCATTAGGCTAATGAGACATTAGAGAGGGGATTGCCTGGACTTGAGCCACAGTGTGATTATAGTGATTTTTATTTTATTTTTTTCCATGGGGGATTTTATCTAAATATATCATTAACAAAAAGTAAATGACATAATTTGTAATGTATTCTGTGGCCCCTGTGAGTTGCACTCTATTGGGATATTTGATTACTTTGCCTGTCGGCCTCTTTGGATGGATAGATTAGCAGTTGACTGCCTACGTCATTAGAGGCAAATCTACACAAGGAATTGACCTCAGGAGCAAAGCAGAAAGCAGGTCAATGAGTTCCTGTTTGTAATGATATCATTTATTTAGCATTACAATCTATCACTGCAATACATTTTACTGACAAGAGAAACCTACTGAACATCTTTACTATGATAATATCTCTACAACAATATAAGTGCAACTTACAATACATCACAATTTCTTTGACCAGGCTTGCAGCGTGGCTCTATGGATGACACTGTGGATAAGTCTGTCGGTCGATCCACCACTTTGGTCCAGACTGAAATATCTAAACAACTACTGGATGGGTTGCCATCAGGGGCGGACTGGGATAATAATCTAATGTCAGGCCAGGCCAATAATAACAGACCATGTATAGCTACTATATATATATATATATATCTGTCATTTTGCAGTATTTAGCTGCACTTTCCTCCAGGGCTTTTCTCCTTTAAATGTGCTCCCTCTCAGCTCCACCTTTTCTCTTTCTCTCGTCCTCTCTTTCTCCTGCGCTGTCCATTTTTTCTCCACACTGCTCGGCCACGCGCTCCACGCAATGACTGAACTTTGTGCTGATGTGTAACTTGACGCGTGTGCAACCTATCGTGTGTGATGACAGGCAGAGATCATACAATGAGAGATCTTGTTGCAGTGAAAATATAAAAGTAATGGCAAAGCAATTACTAGAAGAAACATTGCATCTTGGCATCAGTTTCTCTAAATATCATTGTATTCATTCATTGTCAGTTGTATCGATGAGATTTTAGCGATTTAGCGATTTGGTAATTCTTCATCAGCTCCATCAGAGCCGGTAGAAAATGTGCAGCTCGTTCTTTATACAGTATGTTTTCTGTATCTGAATATATGAACATATTGCAGTTTTTTTTTTTTTTTACAAGATAAATCTACACAGCAGGTTGCTTTCAGTACAGAACATATGGCCATCTGTGCATTTAGTCCTGTTAATGTAAATACTGCAGATACAGCTCTGTATGTACTAAAAGAGAGGCAGAGTCAACAGATTCTGTACGTGCTTTAGATTTGATTTGTAGATTTCTGTTGACTACAGACTGCACTTGACTGTAAGCAGGGAAATTAGATTTTCTTTCAGCCAATATTCATTTGTATATCATCCAACACTGACAAAACATCAATAAGGAAGGTACAATTGTCTCTTTAGTACTGCTGTATACCGCTGGCCAGTGCAACAATCCATTGCAGGAAACATTTTTGTTCCATCTCATCATCATATCTTCTGCCTCTTATTTTCAAGCCTAATTAAAATCTATATATAGGTTAATGGTGCTGACTTTGCAATTAGAGTGGGAAACACACAAAGACAGCAGCATGCTCCAATTTCTTTTGTGTCTTAGAAAATCTCAGGCTTGTTTAAGTGGATTCCATTTCACCTGCTCCAGTCAAGAGAAAAAAGAGGAGAGGTGGGACTTGTCTCCTTGGAGCCACTTTCCTCTCTAAAAGCGACTCTCTCTCCCTCTCCAACCCTTCGCCCCTCTCTCATAGCACGTCAGGTCAATCTGTGTTGTGCACAAAGGCTCCGATGATTGGATCTCACTCAGCGGTGGCTGCACCTCAACCATGATTGCAGGGTGGCAGTAACAGGGGGCCTGACCTTGACTGAGACTGGCAGAGAGAAGCTGAAAAAACATCCTCAGTGGCTATCTCTCAAAAAAAAAAAAGGCCCCCTATGAAAAGAGAAATATTCTGAGTCTAGGTTGGTGTTCTGGATATACCATGTGTTCACATGTCAACCTGACTGTATCTCTTTTCAGCAACAGCGTTCACTAAAGTTCCCCCTCTCTCTCTGTCGCCTATCTCCCGCTTTCCATCACACCTTTCCTCCAAAATAATCTGCCCCTTGCCTGGAAGCTTGTGTTTTGTTTTTAGCACTTTGGCACCCAGAGGATGTGTTTAGCTCTCCCAAGGTCAGCTGTCTTCATTCCAGGCACGTTGGATTGCTGTTGGGTGCCGGGAAACAAGCAGCCTCAACTTTTTTTTCTCTCTCTGTTTTTTTTTTTTTTTTTTTTTTTTTTTTTATAATCGTAGTTGGATGGAAGGTGCATACCAAATGAGCAGCCGAAGTCTGAGGAATGGTAATAGAGAAGAAGGAAGGAATGAATGTGCACAGTGGCCTTGTTTGGGGGATCAAAAGTTCTGACGCATGTCATTTCTTATTCACTGCTGTTTACCAAAGCTCTGCCACTTGTGCAATTTAGCTCGTCAAAAGGAGACCATACAAAATACTACAAGAGAGACAGACTTCAGCACATTTTCACACAACAGCTGGTCTGATTTGGTAAGTTCATGCCCAGGCACAGCCCACCATTCAGCTGACTTTATTAAAGAGACATGGGGTTAGGCTGAGTGTGAGCAGTTTCTTTAAAGTGCTTCACTTATTTTTCTGTTGGAGCTTTGGGAGCTGCAGCACAGAGTGAAATACGGGTGCGGCTGCAACTGTAGTTGAGAGAGATTCCTACTCTATCGGGGAGAAAGAGCGGGCTGAAGCAGAGGAGGGAATGGCTGCTGGTGCTAAAGAATTCAAGCGATATCATTTAGAACTGCAAACACCTCTTCTCTCAGATGCAGAGCTCTGCAAAAACTACACTTTCATGTGCAGAGCTACTAGTAAGAGCCACTTTATGCATAATTTGGAACTAAGTAGATAACACAAACAGGACGATAAAAAGTATATATCAATACGCTAAACTAATGAGAAGTATGAGAGATACACAGTGAGACGAGAAGGCGGCTGAAAAATGTTTTGGCCTTTGGTGGAGAAATATCCTTGGCAACCTCAGAGACAGAGTGTGACAGAAATAAACCACCCCTGTCCCATTTTCCACACAGAGCGAATACTGCGAGTCACCTCAGAGAAAGACAGAGATGCTGTCTGTCTATAAGGTGACATCTGGGCTCATCTTGGCACACAGTTCAGCTGTGGGTTGACAATCCGAAGGAATACGAGCTCGACCTCAGAACGGGGCTTTGAACAGTTTGCCCTGCTTTGCTCCTCAGGGATCAAACAGTGCTTTTTTACTCTCTCCTCCACTCTTCAGCCGTTCTACATTCACAATACTGAAACTCATAAACTCCACGGTGTTGCCATGTGCAGTGTCTCAGGGGAGAAATGATTAGCATAGGACTGCTTCTGATGCGATTAGTGGGGTCACTGGCAGGGGAGAGATGGGCTCAGGTCTGGGTGCCTGAGTCAGTCCCTGCTTGTCAGTACACTACATACCACAACACATCTTCCTCTGTGCAAACACTGAGTAGACTTCTAGACAAGGGCAAATAAAGATGAAATTAATCATGTAGGATTATTGATTCCAAGTCATCTTTCTAATCTCTTCTGCATGACAGAAGCATGATCTCAGAAGTGCAATAAAATTATTGTATTTAAAAAATAAACAACAAATTTGCACAAAAAGTCACTTTGCAGACCCAAATTTTGATCACCATGTGCCAGGTTTATTTTAGTAAATTAGACTTTATCATGGAATTGTGGCACATGACAGATTTATCCTTTCAAGTAAAAAAAAAACAGAAATAAATCAGTTGATTCCTAAATGTAGGATTACCAGTGGTTAAAATTAGCAACCGAGCTAAGAACACAAAACATACACGACGACTTTGTTACTGGGAGTTGCTTTTCTCCTCTTTTGGTAAAGGAAAGCAAAACTGATATCAACTCTCCATTAAACTCCTGGTAAGACAGTGAACCAGCCAACCCCCAAACTGTCGAAGTAACGGAGTGCTGCTGGGAATAAATTTCAAACTGTAATCCCTTACACCACTTGTTACTGAAAAAAGTAATCACTAGGGCTGCAACTAACGATTATTTTCATTATTAATCAATCTGCAGATTATTTTGACGATTAATCGTTTAGTCTATAAAATGGCAAAAAAATTGTATAACAGTTTTCCAGAGCCCAAAGTGACGTCTTCAGATTGTTTCTTTTGTCTGACCAAAGACTCTTCATTTACTGTCATAAATGACAAAGAAAAGCAGCAAATCCTCACATTTAAGAAGCAACCAGCAAATGTTTAACATTTCTTCTTGAAAAATGACTGAAACAATTAATCCATTCTCAAAATAGCAATTATTTTTCTTTCGATCAACTAATTGATCAATCGACTAATTGTTGCAGCTCTAGTAATCACATTACTGTAATGGGTTATTAAGTAATGCAGTACTGCCCAACACTACCAATACCGTACCCATATAGCAGCACATTCCATAGATTTGGTGTACTCAATGCATGAGAGACACACCTGCCTGTCTAAATGTGTTTGCTCTACAAAAGCCCTATATGATTTCTCTATAGCCTTCTCTAAATCTGCCACACAGCCACTTCAATAACAATACACAATAATAACCCCTCTGTCCCTGCAATACAATTTACATCAAAGTGAGCAGATCTCATTAAAAGTGCCATCTGACTTTTCCTCTCAGAGACACATGTGGGCTGAAGACAAAACTTAAATAAGTTACAAAACAGAAGCATAACAGAGGTTATGCTTTTCTTTGAGATATCATTTCAGTATAGACCATTTTGAGTGTATTAATGGATTCAGCCTTGATCATGTGTCCTTGCTTACTCAGCAGATACATCTTAAGTTGCATTTCAGATTTCATCAACTGCTTTAGCCTCTGTTCCACTACTATAAGCTTCAATGTTCTTTTAGCCAGCAAAGCAGTTTTTCTGATACTGCCACAGTGTGCTTCTGAGAGTCAACTGAAAATCTAGCTGCAACAAAATACTGTATGGTGTTCAAAACCTCTTTCCAAACTCAGTTTGGAGTCTTATTGCATTTTTGGGTATGAGGCAATAAATTACCCTCTTTCTTTCTAAAGTGCAAATTAATCCCAGATAATAATAATGTTCACAAAACTTCAGTCAAACTTCTCCATGTGACTCATCTTACTTAGAGGGCAGCAGAAATTGAAGAGTGGAATTTAAGCAAAAAAATCACCTTCTTTTATTCAAGGATAGAGATAAGAGCAATTTCTTCAACTGTGCCCTCTTTTCCTCCCTGTCTTTTTCTCATGCTGGGAACGTCAGAGAACCATCTGGAGATTAGCGTGCCCCATGCACTCTCCATCCAAACCAACCATCCATTATAGAATTTATCAAACGTCCAGCAGACATGCTAGGCTTGAATTAACTCATCACCATACCAGCGAGTGCTTCTGTGCATGCACTCAGTGGCTGATGTGTTCCCCCTCATCTCTCAACATCATTATTCCAATTTCACATATTTTCCTCTTTCTGAACTATTATTCCCCAGATAGTTCAACTCATGACTTCATAAAATCAGCTACAATTATTCATCATAAATATTTCCATGAAATTACCACTGACTTGTAGGATAATGATCAAAACTAACTGCAACTTCTGGCTCCTTTCCATATAGGTTTCTCATAGATGCAAGGATGCTGGAGCACTTACAACATCCACTGCACAGTCAGCTTCAAAGAAAAAAGTTAGCAGAGCCAGAGTGCTCTGGGTATAGGGCGGCAGGGTCACTGAGGAGTGGTCAGGGTTACAGTATGAGCAGTGAATCCCAGAGGAGTGTACACAAATTCATTTTCATCACAGGTGGCCAGATTCCAGTCGTTTATTTAAAACTGCAGTGAAGAGTTCTCACAATATCCCACAGTACTCCACCTATTTAATCATGTTGTAGCACTGTACGCTTTGAAGACATCAGAAGACATGGTATTGATATAGATGAAATGAAATCTTTCTCTTATCCACCTGCCTGCTGCCGATGGCTGATTGAGCCAGTCAAAGAGAGAGTTGGCTGAATAGAGTCAGTGCCTGCAGCAATCTGAAGCCAATCTCCAGACTGCTGCAGCACAGAAATGAGGCTGTCCTCTTTTCCACCTGCCTGCGCTGCTCCTCTTTAATTGACACAGCACTCTGGAGCGCAGAGCGATCAGCTCCCTCATACAAAGTGATGCCTGTCACTTACCAGCAGATGCTCATTCCCTGACTGCAAACAACCCTGGACTGCCGGGACATCCCACTGAGACTTCTGCATAAAAGCACCTTCAGTTCTGCCAAGTGCACCCACTTTCATCCCACATAACAACCACCTTCTACCAATCAGAGCAAAACAACAACAACAACAACAACAACAACAACAAAATCTCTCAAACTTTCAGACAATGCCCCTTTTCATTTCCCACAGGAATAAAACTTGTCAGGAGTTTACAGAGGGACTGTTTTGCTCAGAGCAGCCAACGGGCTGATTCTAAATACAGGTTTGCTGCCTACACCTTTCCAGGATTGTAATCACAGCAGCCAGTGGCCCTCGACTGCATGCTGTCACACAACTTTATGCATAACAAAAATCATGCAGGCTGCGCAAACCTTACACTGGGGCTCTCTGTCACTTAGCTCCAGGTGAATGAACCAAATGATTGTGTTATTAGTTCCCTACCAGCTAACACACAATTGTTTTTTGTTTTAGTTCAAATGTTCCGACCCAAATGTTTCTGACTGATTAATGAAAATTGAAAGAAACGATTTATGACATTTCTCATTTATCAGGACAAAATGAGCAGCATGATGACCTGATCATCATCAGGTCATTTCTGCTTGAATACAAATATTTTATTTAGTAGAATTATATAGTTATCATCAGCTATTTTCTGTTCACAGTTTCAACAATGTTTGTCTTAGCACTTGTACTTTTATACTGGTAAATATAATTACACATGTGGCATGAATGGTTCAAGATACTGTACAACCTTGCTTATTAAATGAAGAATGATATATAATAAAGCCCCACACCGACAGAATAGAGGACAGAACAGATGAGAAGGCAAAAGAAACCTAGTCGTGTTTATTGGTTTTGCTTCTCTGTTGCTTCAAAGAGAGAAAAATTATAACAGCTGGGATGTAAAAGGACACTCCAAGCTGGTTTATTAACTCTCAAAGTTTTTTACACTGTGTTAAAATGTACTGTATATCATTGAGAAAGTAACAGACCATGTAAACAGAGCCTTTATAAACAGTGGTGAATATGAGCTGCAATTACAGCTAATTTACTGACATGGTAAAATGTTCAAGCTGCAGCCAGATTTCAACTTCAAGTATGAGGGCTTTTGTTTCCTTAATTTTTAATGCTACTAACATATCATCCAGTTTCAATGGCCTGCCAAATACACAAGCCACTATTAAAATGAAAAGAGCACATTTGCTGCTCATTTGGGGTCTTAACATTTTGATTAATAAAAAGTGTGCAATTAATATGATAAATACAATGATTAAAATCCAACTTTCACCCTAACCTGTTATCTTTTCTCCTGAGTATTAGAAGTACTGCCTTTAAAAATCCATAGTTATCAGTCTTAGAAAACAACAAGTCTGCATGCTAGCAGCTCTGTGTGGCTGTACTAAGGTGGCGTTTTGAGCTAAATGCTAACATCAACATGCTAACATGCTGTTCAGTAGGTATAAAGGTAACAATGTGTTTACAGTGATGACAATCTTAGTTTAGCGTCTTCGCATGCTAGCATTTGTTAATTAGCACTAAACACAAAGTACAGCTGAGGCTGATGGGAATGTCATTAGTTTTGAAAGTAGGCTATTTGGTCATAAACCAAATAACTGGACCAAAGTTATTAAAATCCCGAGGGGAACTTAAAAATGTAGTTTAACCAGAGATATTTCAGCTTGGACAGAAGTGGTGGACCGACCGACTGACAGCCACAGAAACACGTTGCTAGCATGGCTAAAAACATGCCTGTTGGATCTTGGGCAGCGGTAAGGCCATTCTAAGTCTGAGGCACAGATGAAAGCGGAGGGTAAACTCATATCCAGTCCTTTCTGAAGGTTTAAATGGAAGAGAATCATTCAGCTCTGGGCCTCTGCCTCTTACTTCTTGCTTCCAGTTGTAGCCAACACATCCACAGCTCCATTTCCTTGCAGACTAGTAAGAATGTAATACTCGCATCTGTTGCTATGACTCCAAATGGAGCATAGCCAACAATGCAGTCCTTATCAAATCTGGCATGTTGACTGAGACGCCACATTCTTATTTATAGTTACAGCCCTGTCCATATGTACCACTACTTCCTGCACCGACTAATTACATGGTTTCTTGGCCCTCAGCATGTTTACGAGTTTTAATAATATCCAGTAAACACATTTTTGTCTTTTCTAGTGTATTGTTAGATCTAAAACAATGACACCATAGGAAAATTCATCAAAATAGATACAAAAATACTCAACAATTCTGTCCAGACATTTCCTGGCTGATGTCAAAACCAGTCGAAGTAAATAAGAGCTGAAATTTGATTATTAAAGAGTGCTACATCATATGCATATTTGAGCCCTAACTGCAACATCTGGAATAAGCTCAGCACATAATGTCCAAGGTTTGTCATTGATCAAAACGTAACCTAGAATTATGACAATGGTAGATATATTTTTCTGAAAGAAGGCAGGCAGTCAGGGATGGACCAAAGCATTTATGAGCCCCTCCCTCATATCACCCCTCCTGTAGACCCGGTATATAATATATGTTAAATTCACGGATGATACTGTCCTCATAGACATAGGGCTTATAATGGACAACAATGAGCCCTCCAATATGAACAGTGCTCCACAGCTAGGGCTTAAAATAGTGGGAGGTAGAAGAAAGAAAAATCGGTGGTGGATTTTAGGTTAGACAAGGGCAACTACACGCCATTTATCAACAGACAGTCTGTAAAGGAGTTGAGAAAGTGCTTTGCTGGCTACCACTACTGTCAACATCTTAAAAGAGGAAAAAATACATCTCCATTCTTGTCAAAAAAGACAATCAGACAATCAGGCGGTTTGAAGAACGGAATACAGCACTGACTCGACTTAAGAGAGGCGTGATTAAAGGTGTAGACAATATCTGATGACAGCATCGCCATCGTTTATCACTGTACTCATATTAAAAGTTATAATAATAGCCATAATTATGCTTTGTGTGTGCTGCTACTGTGTGGTTTTTGTAATATTTATAAATTAAATTCTGTGCACTGGTTGCTATGGTAATGAAATAATGAATGTTAAGCTGTAGTGTCTGCAAAGCAGTACAACGGCAAATCAAATGATTTTCTTTTCAAACATTTTATGGTACTCAAGTTGGCTTTTGGAAGAAGCTTTAAAAAAATATTTCCTCAAGGCCAACAAGAAGAAACACACCAGAGAGGCTCAAAAAACAACACAGCATCTACTGAAGTACATGGGAGAGAGGGGATGTAAGATTTGTTTGTCAGTTCATCTTTTCTCCAATCATAACAAGGGATTTATCAAGCTTAAATCAACTTTCAGCTTCTATGAAGATGGATTTAATCCTGCAATCCAGTAATTATTGAAATGCCATTCATTTCATTACAGGCACACACGGATCCCCTGATGGCCGCTGCCGCCCTGCTCACTGGGTGAATCAGACTTCATAAGAGGCACGAGGAGCTGTTGGCTTGACATCTGAGTCATGGCATTAATTTCTGTCAGCCGAGGGCTCTCGAGCCATGAGCCTGCACGCAAATCAGATGCAGTTTTCTCTTCCCCTTTCCACTTTCATGTAAGGACAGTTTAACACAAAAAAGGAGAAAGAGGGAGATAAATAGAAGGTTAGGGCCATGTTGGCTGAGGACCAGTAGGCCTACTGGCTATAGATACGAAGTTGAACAAGCACGGCATACTGTATTAAGACGGTCCACCAGGCTGCTCCAGATAAAGAAAAGAGAGGATAATAGGGAAGAATAGTGTGTGCTAAACGAGACAAAGACCACACATGAGAGAGAAGAATGAAAAGAAAAGATGGGTTTTCGGGGACTGCTACAGAAGATTTTAATGGGAAAAGGAGAAAAAAAAAGTACCAGTTTATGAGAAAAAAGTGAATCAAAGGGAGAGTAAGAACATTCTTTTCCAATGAAAGACCTTTGGAGAATAAGATGTATTGCTCTATGCTGTATGGTTGGAATTGTATTGACAGGAGCAGTCTACACAATGCCTTTTAAATTAACCAATTACCGTCAGAGCTAAAGCCAACACATGGAGTGCTAGGGGCGCTGCCTCGATGGCTAGTTAATTGGATAACAGTGAGACAAGCCAGTAAGATGGGGACGGCCACACACAGGAAGATGCTCAGCAAGACAAGGTAAGGCTGCAACAACACTGTGACATCTGGAACATCAGCAAGCTGCTGCAGAAGGATTGGACTGATGCTTGTATCTAACAAGCTGAACTTGCATTTCCTCTTAATTAGAAGAAAGGTTTGGTTTTTTTTTAGCAGAAAAGCCTGAAAGAGTAGTGAGCTAAAGTATAGCAATGAGAAAGAACACAACAACAATAAGCGAATTAGAATGCAAGCTACATGATTCATTAGGCAGACCTCCTTGATCAGCACATTGAAGTGTAGCCCAAATTAATTAGTTTACCTTGCTAAAGAACCATATGTGTTTGCAACTTTTAGCTTTAACTACAAATTATGTATACTTAACGTTTCTGCTGACCGTTTTCAAATGCATTTTAGATTTTAGGTGTATTTTTCCTATCATTGCAAGCAGCCATTGGTTTCTATTCATTTCAGTATGGTATGAAAATCAATTAGCAAAGCCATGAAACAATATAGTAACTTTGACAAAAATAAATGCAGACTTGATGTTCACTGTAATGGATTATACTACTCCAACAAGTTTCAAGATAATGCTAATAGATTTTCATACTGTATGGAAGCAGATAGAAACCAATGGATGCCTAGAATGGTAGAACAAATGCATGTTTTAAACACAGCAGCATGTTTGGCTGCATGATAACCTGTGAAAAAGCACATGTGATTTATAGTAAATGAGCTAAAACGAAAATAATGGGCAGATTAATGAATAATGGCAATAATTGTTAGGTGCAGCCCTAAGTGACAGTGACCAAACAACCCACCAACTGTCATCAGATTCTGATTCAAATGTTGCTAAATCCTGATTGGTGCACGGAAATTACGTGACATCACCCTTTTCTAACAGGGACCCGCCCACTTCCAACCAGTAAGAAGAACGGAGCAGTGAAAATAAAAGAAAAACAGAAATCTCTAATGTGAAATAACCAACACTGATTGTTTTGTGTTGATGCAGGAGCCCATCATTCATAGTAAGAAGCTGATTGAGAAAATACGTTTTCAGGGCCTTTAAATAATTACCAGTGATGTTCTGCTGTGTGTTTTGTGACTGGGTGTGTAACCCTCTGTGTTCTGTGGTAAAATTCAGAAGGGGCTGTAAATACACACAGGCCTCAGCAAATCAATGGCAATCACAAATCCAAACTATTTCCCTTTATTATTCACCCTCTTCAACCCACAATGAAATGACTATTTCATTTCTTAAAAACGCAGAGGCGGCCCTTCCTGTGACAGCTCAGGTGAGTTACAATGGCTGGCTTCCGCCTCAGCGTGTATCCAAGGCAACCTCGGCATTCTATTTCAAATTAATTTGGACAGTAGTGCTTTTATAAATCGAGCACACAGCAGAGGTTTCATTCCATCTTCAAAAGAAAAAAAACACAGGGTAAAATGTCAGTCCATTAAAGACTGTTCTTCACTGTGTGCCTCTTGAAATCATGAGGCGACCGTTTAAATTTAGCTGCAACTATAATTTATTTGAGTGCGAGTGTTTGATGATGATGGTAAAAATGCTTGTCTAGTACCTGTGGTGATTTTTTCTCTTTTTGTAGGAGAAGTCCTTCAGTGTGAAAAAGTAGGGCTTGCCTGTGCATTGGCCAAATGCTAGTAATAAACACAGGGTGTAACCTGTCCATTGAAATTCTCCGGAGATGGCCAGCTTGACCTTGAAGTGTAAAGGTTTCTATTTCACGGCTGGCTGCTTGTGGATGTAATCATCTATAAGAATAAACACGGGTATAATTTGCATGCGTGCTCCAATTAGAGATGTCGGCCGGGGATATATAGGTGCAGGCCCTGCCGCTGGCCGAGGCCGGCTTCCACAACAATAATAGACCAGACACAGATATGAGAGAGAACAAGTGTCACTGGGGGAGGCTTTGCAGAGGTAGTACACTGTGTCGCCTGTCATACACTGCCCTTCTCCTCACCAAGATAAGACCCACACACACACACACACACACACACACACACACACAAATATACCTTTCTCTTCCTACCTTCTGCTTTCTCAGCCCTCTTACGTGCGGAGAGACAAGATTGTGCGCTGTGCCTTCTTCTCTCTCTGCATTCGTAGTGTGTACATATATATCTACTCTGTGTGTGGAGATGGAGGATGTCCACTGGGACCGCACCAGAGATTGCTGACAGATCAGGAACGCTGTCTGATGCTGCACCACAGGAGCGTGATTAGGGAAGGTTTTGTCATTTTTCCTGATATTTTCAGGACACAGTCACTGACATGTCCACTGCCTGTCACGATAAGGAAGCATTCTCTTCATAGCAAGGGGACACACAGTGATTAACGAACGCTAAAGAACAGATAGCTTCTACTGAATCAAGGTCAACCTGCAAAAAGCCCTGTTTTGACAGGATTTCTCAGTAATGGCTTCCACTGAAAAATGCAAAGCTTAAAATTGAACCTGCTTGTGCAGACAAAAACTACAGACCACTGAAGGCAGGCACAGATGAGGACAAGATTAATCTGGCACAGATATTGACTGACTGAAAGCAGAACCTGTAGAAGACGGAGTGATAGAAAGACTGAGAGAGAATGTCAAACAGGAGGGGCCGTGAAAGAGAAACGGATTGGCTGATTGATTGATGGAAGACTGAGGCAATAGACAGGTCACCCCTATCATCTCTGATCTTCTGTGACCTCAAGCCCATCTTCACATTGTAAGAAAAAAAAAAAAGATCACAGGAGAAAAACAGGCCTCCAACAGAAGATGAGAGAGGTGGAGACGAGGACACACTGACAGATATGTCGCTGACAGTGATGATGACCATCTGTCATCAGCTCCTCACACACCTCACTGCCCTGCCGACAGGCACGCACACGGGTGCACACGGGCATGTACGTACACACCCAACGACCATGCAGCTGGACAGATGTGAATTGAAAAAAAATATTTTAGCAGCTTCCCTCAAACTGTCAAGGTGAGATCGGTCACTCCCCCCTCCTGCCCCTCTCCAAGCTTTTACATCTCAATCCGCGCTCACTCCCGTATCAGCAGCCATGCATGAAGCGCCTGGACTGTGGCAAAAAGGAGATAACATGAGACAAACCATAACGCCACGACGGACATCCCACCTCTCTCGGCCTGCTCAGATTTCACATCTCCTCAGGCCATCTGTCAGAAAGGACTACATGCTAGTGGGCTATGAAGCGGCAGATATTCCAGCATTAACACAGGCTCCACCACACTGCCCTGAGAGACCGTACACGCATGCATATATGAATGCCGTAATGGCTTTGATATCTCATGAGGGCTGTATTTTTGGGGGGTCCTAAGCAATGTTTCTGGGCTAATCAGTGTTGAAATGTGTTTACATGCCGGGGGAAGGAGCTGATATTGAGTAAAATCTTCAAAAAGCAGAGGCTTCTAATCTGCAAGCTGGGAGCAGGATTAAGGCACCTTTCAGAGGAGGCATGCTGCTATAATCCCCAGCCTCTGTACAAACAACAGTTTGTATATTCATACACAGATTGGGAAGTGAGGCAGTTGAGGATCACTTCTGTACATGAACTGAGCTGATCAGTAAGGACAACCAGTAAGGGACAGTGGAAGTGAATATCTATCCTAGAATGAGCTAACTTTTGCTCCGAGGAATTGATTTGAATAATATTAAGACCATCTTTTTATGGATGTAAAGTGGAGTGGGGTTAGAAAATGGGCTTTTCAAGGAAAATCATAATGGGTTATAATTGCTCAATCAGGGCCTAATGAAGCTGTTAACACCAGCAAGAAATGCATTCATGTAGCAGGCTGCATTATTGTTATTATTACTGTGGATTTTCATTTAATTCCTCTCAGGGACCTGTGGTGGCGGCTGTGACTGGAGGTCACCTTCATCTAAGCCTACTTTGACATTTCAACTGAATAACAAAAGCCCTGAACAACACGCATGCACATGATGTAACACTTTTTACACTATGAGGATACAAAAATTGTGATTCATACAGAAAATTAAAATCCACGTAATGATGACCAAAGGATGATCTTCAGTTTTTGTTTTTCACATTTTATGACAATGCAATGAATTTATGGCTGGTTAAAAGTGGTTGTGACATGGAAGAAACTTTTTTTTTTTTCCAGACGTTCACACACATACAGAGCAACAGTGATATGGGTAGAGCCCAGCAGAAAGGAATCCCTGGCCTATCTGCAGTAAAACTATCTTCCCTGTCTGGATGTCAAGCTGCAGTGTCTGCTCTCCCGTGCCATCCTTGTCTGCAAGCCTATACCTAGAGACAGGCTGCAGGAGCCAGCCAGCTCTCTGGGGAGCCGAGGACAGCAGCAGATCCAGCTTGTCAGCACCAGACACCGGGGTCTACAGGAGCCAGCAGACTGAGAGTTGGCTGGAGAGAGGGTTGGGGCGGGGTGGTGGTGGTGGTGGATACTGTGAAAGCACTCATAAAGGTCAGGGGATCTGGCTGCTGCTCTTCCAGTGGGCCACCACTTGGCGCCTCAAAGGTTAGACAGAGCCCTCGGCCGCACCCGAGGTGATGTGAGAATACAAGAAATGTCACCAACACCAATACAGCTCCAGACAAAGTCGATACTGACACAGCAGCAGCTACGCAGACTGCTACAGCCTTTGTTAGAAAGCCATTTGAGTCAAGGTGGCGGCTAAAATGTCCTTCTGTGGAGGCCAGGTTAGAGGGATACACCAGACAGGGGGTGCTCCTCCTTGGGTTTAGGCCAATCATGAGCTTGGCCACCTGTTTGGCTCTGCTGGTGTAAAAATAACCTAAATGATGAACACCGGCAGTCTTCTCAGTGGGCCGAGTCCCAGCCCTCACCTTTGTCTGACTCTCATCCTCTGCCCTCCATTACTAGACAAAGTGAAGCTGACTGGATTGTAACATCTGCAACAATAACATGGTCCCCAAACACTACGGAGTCAAAGTGAGACATTATGAGACAAAATGGCTAACCAGTTACACTATCAACCCCCCAGTGTCACATCCCTTCTGTGGCTCCCCATATGGGCAGCAGCCATGATGGGCTTATTAATCCCCTGGGAGGCAGGGGACAGAGGATGAGTGTGTCCATGCTTGCTGTAATATCCTCTGGCCAGGCACTGCGTCTATCTGTGCACCGCCCGCCCCCACTCCCTCCACCAATGCCATCTGTTTCCTGCCCAGCACTCTGGCTTAAGTCCCTGCTGAGCATTGGTCTCTCCTGCTCTTCTGGCTTGCTTAGAAAATGTGCCCCAATCAGCCGTTACATCTCAAACACTACACAGAGGCTCTAAATGTACATGTATATAATCTTCAGGTTAGAATATACAGTAGACACTAACAGTGCATCAGTATGAATTTCTGCAAGTAGAGGTCTAAGTGAGTGTGGACACATTTCTCAGTCAGTTACACTAGTATGAAAAAGCTTTGGGTTTCTGTGTAATGTGTATCAGTGATGAAAAAACTAAATAAAATAACATTAGAAATCTGAATTCAGTTTTCTAAAATGTTATTTTTTTGTTTGACAGATCTTCAGTGTAAGATTTTAGATTCATTTTGTCAATTTTATGGATTTTTGGATTGAAAAATGCCAAACAGAAAAATCTTAAATAAGACTAGTTTTCATTTCTGTTCATGCTGTGGGAGCCACAACTCAAATCTGACAGTTATGGGTACTACATATTGTACATATACAAAAATAGGCCCAATGTTCACTGTATACCTAGGCTGCTGTTTAAATCCAAATCGTTCTCTCTCTCTCGCCATACGTCTCCTGGGGCCCCATTTTCAATCCAGCAACAGTGTTTTGTATTTGAGAAACAAGTGACAAGCAAATTACATCAATTTACTGTGTTACTCTTAGCTGCAAAGGTGACATACCTTTGTTTTTTTGGTACTTGTATTTATGAGGCAGTTATTTAAGGTTGCCAGGATTCAAGTGTTAGATTTTTCTGGATCGTCTCAGGTTAAATGACAGGGTGTAGGAGTTAGAGTCAGAGATGCACGCTGCTTTTTTGTACAGTGTGATAATCAGAGTTATGCCTTTAATCTCATGTGTGTTGACTCCTGGTAGATCAAGGTAGAAAATAAAAGTAACTGAAAGCAAAAGTTTGACATTTTGGGAAATATGCCTATTGCTTTTTGGCAGAGTTAAATGAGAAGATTGATACCACTCTCATATCTGTACGCTTAATATAGGGTTACAGCCAGCAGCCAGTTAGCTTAGTTTAGCACAAAGGGGGGAAACAGCTAGCCTACCACCTACCAGCACCTCTAATGCTCACTAATTGACACGTTATATTGTGTTTGTTTAACCCGTACTAAAACCAAAGTATAAAAACTACATGTAAATATGACCATTCGTCGCTTTACGGGGGATTATGTGCCAGACTATTTCTTTGCTGGGGGAGGTAACTTCCTGGAATCTCTGCTGGTTGCCTGGCAACGTCTCTCAGCCAAGAAATAGTCTGGCACGTTACCCCCCGTAAAACAGCAAATGGTCATATTTACACTTTGGTTTTTGGACTGATTAAACAAACAAAATAGCATGTTATTTGCCGAGCTTTAGAGGTGCTGGTAGGTGGATTTTGCTACCATTGTACAGAGCCAGGCTAGCTGTTCCCCTCCATTTCCAGTCTTTGTGTTAAGCTAAGCTAACCGGCTGCTGGCTCCAGCTTCATATTCACGGTGCAGACATGAGAGTGGTATCGATCTAAACTCTCTGCAAGAAAGCAGAGGGCTGGTAAGAGACTGGTAGTGATGCAAGAAGATGGGCGTATCACCAGCCAATCAGAGCCGTGGATCAGTTTCCCCCCATCTCAGTCAACCCACAGCATGAATAGAAATTCAGTGTCAGATTCTAACACACTTACCCTGAAGGTAACTAGATCACAGATCCATTTCTTTCCTTGCTCACTCACTCTATTCCTGTCCATCTCCCACATTTCCCACTTTCTGTTGCTAATCATATTTGTTGCCTCTGAATAAATGGCTAAAATCCTCACAAACCTTACACTGGCCTTTAAACAACTGCCCAGCTGCCAAAGATAGGAGTTTGCATTGCTTTCAATCTGTCTCTAGTGAGCTGTATGACCTCGCACGCTTTCCGATTGATAATGTGAGCCTTAAAAGAACCTATAGGATTCATGGTCCACAACTTTTAGCTGCATGCCCCCAAGGAGGTAGATTCTCCTGTTTCTCCCTAATGGAAAAGGCATTGGGCATGAAATTTCCCCTGACAGCTGACTCCTTTAAACCCAGCAAAAGATCTGCTCTACACTGTGGGATTAATCGATGAGGTTGGAGGACTGGGGATAGAATACAGATGAGAGTCAGATTCAGATGTGCAGAAGAGGAAAGACACATCAAAGCCAAACTCTATCCCTCTCCATCTAACAGAGATCGGAAAGGGTGTGCTTCATGCTTGCTTTTTTCAGGCTGCAACATATCCGTGTTAGAGCTCCAGGCCTGCAAATGGATATTTCCTATTGTGGAACATGACAAAAAAAAATTGCCAGGGTGCCGAGCAGTTTGGCAGTGGCATTCATTCGGCCCCAGCCTGGTACCCACGGGCCACTTGCCTTCACTGAGCGAGTAAAGGTCAGACACTTTTCCTGTAGCACAGCTCTGGAGGAGGCCAGGGTCACTTGAAAAACACAGCACACTATAATTCTCCACTAAAAAATATTACTGAAAAATGAAGCACACAGTGGTTACATTTGTTGTTGAAGCTCATTCCTTTGAAAAAACATGCTGGATTTATTTTGATGTTTAAGCGCAACAAAAAGTTCAAGTGCTCTCCAACATTTCATGCTGGTCGAGCCGATTTCACATTTGAAAAGATCTTCAGCTGACACTCATTTACACCCTTTCTGCCAGCAAGATTGGTGTTGACATAAAACCAATAGAGCTCTATAACAGAGAAATTATTAAGAGCTTAAAAATTGTGCCTCTCTGAGAGACACATTTATATTTCTTTCTGATCTTTCTCATGAATCCTTGAACTCTGTCTTCTAAGGAGATGAGACTGACCACACACTCTCCTTGCTGCACAACAATTATCAAGCAATAACAGTGCTGCAGAGTATCAAAGGACTATAAGATCTACACTGATGAAATAAGAAGGCTATAAAGCCTGTAACTTCCTATTGCTACGAAAGCCTTCACAATAACACGCGTTGAAAATGTGAGTCAACAAAAGCTCTTTTATGGCTACGGGGAGCCTCAGAGATAGAAAGGCTGTCACTGCGTCTCTTTTATCAGATTGGTTCATATAAGTGGGTCCCTGTGGTAAATAGCGGCGATGTATTGCCAACGACAAATGCTCTGACTCAAACACAATAGCAGTAGTAAAATGTACCGCTTTATCTCCATCTTCTCGCTGAAGCCCCTGCCTGCTATCACGGCCCGTGTAACTTAACAAGGGGCGAAGCAGCAGCCTCGGAGGAGCGCAGTGCCTCAACAGCCTCTCCCCTCATACAACATGCCCATTTCTAATTCTTCCAGTAAAAGTCCACAGAGAGCAATGAAGCCAAACATTCTCCCAAAAAGAAATTGGCAGCCAGGGTCCATAAATGTTCACCGGCTCTCTGCTGTGTGAATTACTGCGGCCCGTTGCTGGTGTTTGGCCTTGCAGAGCTCCCAGAACAGCTCTGTTTCACTGCGCCTGTGTTTTTGTCTTCTTTATTTGAACTGGAGGCTCTTTGTATTATTCTCTCTAGTTGACTTGCTTATTATGGGTACTCCATTCTTTTTGCATGGTATTCTCTTGAGTCTAATGTTCATATGCATGTAAATAAAGCTAGACTTTTTTTTTTTACTGTTCTTCTTTAACAATACAGAAAGGATTTCTGCTGCAGCTCCAGCCACAACTGGAAAGGGATTTCATCAAGTTTAATCAGCCTTATTAGCATAAGGCACTGGAAATGGCATAATTTCACTTATGAGTGAAGTGCAAATTCTACTGATTGCAGAAGTTTAAATTGCTTACTAAATCAAAGTTGGGAAACTTTGATAGTGGATACATGCTACCACTATAAAGGAGCTGCTACAGTGAGAGCATTTGTGTATAACAAAGGAGATAGTAGTTATAGCGTGTTACAAACACAGGTGGGATAGAGGAATTAAAACTGCTTATGTATTACAGATGACCACAATGTAGAATGACTATTTTATACAATGCCCTAATATTCCTAAAACTATAATATATAATTTAAGAATTTAAAGTCATATAACTTTTGAATCACGACTGGAAATTACAGTAATACCATCCATCATCCAACTGCTGGTGAATTCTGAAATAGTCCAGTTACTGAGCTACTGTACCTCCTATTTTATATTTTTTTTAAATGAATGTGGCTCAACTCAGTGTTACTAAAAGTCTCTGGAACAGTTTAGAAGTCCTGATGAGTATGCTAGTAAAGATTGAATAATAAAATTGTAAAATGGACAATATACTATTGAATTCCTGCAGGAAGAAACTCCACCATAGCTCCCTAAAAGATGACTATAAATACTTTGGGCAGGTAGTAACTGGAAATGGAAAGAAATATTGATTCAGCTAGAAAATGCAATTGTTTTATTTTATGATTTCATATTGGCATGACGTCTCTGGAATAAATGTTTTTAGTCTGCAAATAGGTGGCGTGCAATTCTTGTTGTTGTTTTTTACTGTTGTTAAAGCTGATAACTACTTCATAAACTACTCTGCAAGTGCTGAGCTGAAACTACACACTTACTTCCTTTATTTATGAGCATGCACACAAGGGAAAGTGAAAAGAAACAAACAGAATAATGATACACCAGCTGAGATTCCACTTCCAGCAGCACCTGCCCAGAGTCGCAATAATTAAAGAATGACAAAACAGTACATACTGAATCAAGATGTATCAAGAATATTATTTTATTAGGGGCCTCCTGTTTTCCTAGTAGTTCCATGGGTCAATTTTAGCCAGAAGTGGAAGAAGTATTTGAATCTTTCACTTAAGTAAACGTCCCAACATAATCTAAAATGACTCTGTTACAAATAAAAGCCCTGCATTCAAATTCCTACTTAAATAAAAGTACAGCAGAATTATCACCAAAATGTACTTAACGTATCGAAAGTAAAAGTACTTGTTCTGCTGAAAAATGGCCCCTGTGACTGATATACTTATTATATATGACATGATTCAATTGTTAACACTGATGCAACAAGCAGCATGTTAGTGTTGTAGTTGGTCGAGGTGGGGCTAGTTTTAACTACTTTATAAATAATTAGATAGTTTAGTCCAGTGGTTCCTAACCTAGGGGTCGGGCCCCCTTCTAAGGGTCACCAGATAAATCTGAGGGGTTGTGAGATGATTAATGGGAGAGGAACAAAGTTCTGCCACACAAATCTGTTTTCATTTTTTGGACTTTTCTCTAATCTTTGCTCTTTGCTTATTGTGAAATACTGGATCATTTGACCTCTTTGGGCCTTGAACAGTTATTGAAATGAAACCATGTGAGAAGATTAGAGGAGAAATGTCTCTTTGGTGGAACTGCTAACAACTCATTGACATCTGAAACATGACAAGAGGTCCCAGCTAGACTCTAGGCTTTTTTTGTAAGAGGTCACAAGCCAAAAAGGTTATGAACAACTGGTTTAATCTTTAACAATGCATTGTATTTTATAAGCTTATCATAGGTTTTTATGTATCTTAACCTGTAAAGTAACTAGTAACTATAGGTGTCAATTAATTGGGAAAAAGTACAATATTTCCTAATAAAATGTAGTGAAGTAGAAGTATAAATTAAGATTAAATGGAAATACTCAAGTAAAGTACAAGTACCTCAAAATTACTTTCCACTGGTGGCATTTGCTGGCACAGCATTAAATCAAATCAAATGTATGCACAATACCAACACTGCTGAAATGTAGCGAAAGGTAATCTGGACAGAATCTTGCCCATGGTGGCAGCAATTTTCCTCTCAGAGGTCTTGATGAACAGGCCTCCCATGCTGCCAGTGCTTTCATTCTGTAATTTGGATACAATTAGTCTGAGTAATTGCTTGTGGCTGCTTGATCAAAGTGGTGACAAAGGTTTGGAGACATAAAAGGAGGTGACAGTATGAGATGTTAAGAGGATGTCCTCTATTGACAGCAGTGATGTGTTACTTCCCCATGCTTAATGTACTGCTCAGCAGAACAGAGGCTTTAACATGTCTGCAGAAACACATGTGACGTTACTCTCCACCAACCAGACTGCACCTGAACACACACAGCCTCTCACACTCTCCATTTACACCTAACCTTCATGGCAGTGTGCATGGCTGTGTTAAACTACAAATTACAGTAAATGCTTTAGTATGATAACCATATTCATAACATTCAGAATAAAACTGTGCATGCAACTTTACACTGATCTGATTGGACTGCTTAGTCTCAAAAATAGGTTGTGGATTTTCCACTGAGAGGGTCTGTCAAGCAGGAGGGGCCGCCACCTAATATCTCTCCCTCCTTGCAGTCCAATATCAGGTTTGGATTCACAGTCTGGGGCTGTCTGGCAGACACTGTCTGATAGAGCTTCTAAATAATTCACTGTCCACTATCCGTGTCCTTATACCTGTAAACTCTCCCTCAGAAGAGAGTAGTTACCATAGATACACACAGACTACCCTGCTGTTTGAGGGGTACAGGCTCTCTCAGTGTCTGCCGTCACAGACCCAAAGTACATGTTATGGATGCGATTTCACAAACAATCTCTTTGTGTGTATCTATTGTGAGTGACTTATTTTGCCCAATTTAACTCAGGCCTGCTGCCAATTTGTGTTTGTGAGAACGTTGGTAGTAAAATCAGTTGGCGTACTATATGAATATCCACACACAGTTGGACGCCTCATTATTTAAAGGAACTGACTGTTGCTTTTGGAAAAACAACCCAATCAAGCATGTGTTAAACTACAGTTTGAACAATATAATACGGCAACACTGGCTCATTTTATTGTTGTTTTCTTTTCTTTTTCTAGTAACTGTAGATTCACAACACCAATGTATCAGAAACACAGTGAAAGTGTCCATATAAGCTGATGCCTGAGTCCTGGGCCTGTATTTAATGAACGGCTAAAAATAACATTTTGGAAATAAGTGAAAGATAAAAGCAGCTTTGTGAGGCTGTACTGCTACATGCTAACATGTTTACAATGACAATGCTAACACGATGCCTTTAAGCAGGTATAATGTTTACCATGTTCACCATCTTAGTTTAGCATGTTAGCATGCTAATATTTAATGATTAGCACTTAACACAAAGTACAGCTGAGGCTGATGGGAATGTCATTAGTTTTGCAAGTACAGAGCAAATTAAAATTTGGACCTGATGAATGGCACCAGATGAAACATTAAGGGATCACCAAAGTTATTACAACTCATCTTGAGGGGTACATGAATGTCTGAACCAAATTTCATGGCAATCCATCCAATAGTTGTTGAGAAATTTCAGTCCATATGGCTGTAGAGCCGTGTCGCTAGCACAGCTAAACACCCTTCACTTTTACTCCTACGTGCAAACTTAGAAATAAAACCCATTTATCAAATTACTTAAGAATTAAAAAACTCCACTGATCTGTGCTGCATTGATTTTGTTTGTAAACACTTTCCATGCATCTTCATGTCAGTTTGGTAGTACTACATTTCTGATGTACTTCGACTATCAGCAGCAGAATTTTTTCTTTCCTGCTTTAGTTTAGTTTTCTTTTTGTTTCCATTGAAGCCAACTTCCTATTATTTCATCCCCATCTATATATATATATATATATATATATATATATATATATATATATATATATACACACACACACAGTCTTATTATAAATATATTATATTGTTATTCATTTTACATGTTAAATCCCCCTGGAGATGTTAAGGATTTTACACAAACAAAAATTAGTTAAAAAAACGTACAATTACATGTGTCTTGGGAAAAACATGTCACTGAGCAAAATGTAAGATTTTTTGATGACTGAACAACTGGGCAGATGTAGGGTGGATTCTTGTTTCTGATTGGCTCAGTTCATACATGTAGTTAATATCATTTGAGAGTTGCTCTTAAATGTTATTTTTACACATTTGCTTGATAAATGTGTCTTATTCCTCATACTCAGCAAAGAACTGTCTTCATTCTTGTGTAATTCTTAGAAATCTGAACCGTGCCCTGGTTAGTAATCCTGTCCTCAACCCCTGTACTTTGATTTCACTCTCCGCAGGCAAACTAATACTAAATCTTGACTGCATAATCATAAACGTACTGCATCATTAGATCACTTTGCTTACATTTTCATATTGCGTTGTAGTGTAATCCCCACCTGACTGCTACTGTTCTTGTCACATTAATTATCATTAACATTTATGTATGTGCATAATGTGCTTCTATGTGTCTGAAGATCACTTGTTATTCCTAAAAAATAGCGTCCAGGTGGTGTTAAGTGGCCAGTAAGTTATGAGAGCAATCACAGGGTAAAGTAAATCTCAAGCTGCTGGAGATGTAGCTGTGAATAATACACACACTGGTCTTTCTGTTAAACACGTCATTTATTATTTACCAAGAGCCATTTGCTTATAATGCTCACAATCACCTAACTATGGAGGCTTCAGATGGATGATCATTCAATCAGACACACACACACACAGCCATAAGTACACTGATCTGCCACCACATGCACACACACACACACACACACACACACACACACAATTTTACATAATCATAGAAAGAGAGCATGATTGATTCACCCCTCCCCCATAACAGCTGTATGGCTCTCTCTGACAGAGAGGGGCGAATTGAACACACACCATTCTGACAATACCACACAAAGATGGAAATAACAGTGTAACTCAAAACCAAGCGCAGGTATAGATTTTACACCGAGGTCAATCTGCGAGATGCATCCGCCAGTACGCCGGCTCTGAGCCGAGGATAAAGGGAACAAACTGTTATTTTAGGTCTGGCCTGCTCTAAATAAGGGAAGGCAGAGCGACGACTGCAGCAGGCGAGGCTGATATGAATTCCCAGTATGCTGTGCAAAGAAAAGATGGAAAAGGTCAGCGCCTGCATTTATCTTTTCAGCACAGTTTTTGCTCGCAGCACCACCTTTTCCTGCTTTTACTCCTCTGCATCCTTGGCCTTTTTCCCATCTCTCTGGGGTAAATAAATGGAATTCTGCCACGCGGCGCAGCTCAGCACTGATGACATTTTGTCTGCTGGTTTCACTCATGATGAACCATTGTCACTCATTACACTGACAATACTGTTTATCCAGAGCAATTAAAAGGCTGTTTATTCAAAAGACTGTACGTGATCCAAATAAATGTTATTAAGATTCAACATAGGCTAGTGGGGGATTCTGTAAATACGGTTTTGAACGGGTGCGACAGGGAGGTTATAATTCACCAAACAAGCCATCATTGAGGCTTTGTCTCATTTCCTCATGTGAGAGCTGCTCCCTGAGTCATCATCTTGTCTTTGCCTGATCCTCTCCACCACCTCACCCACTCAGGATTATGACAGCTCTTGACGGGCTGCCGAGAGGATCGTTTCTCCCACTCACTCTTTTGCTTTATCTACAGTATCTATCGCTGCAACAGAATTCAGGAGGCTTTCTGAGGAATACTACGAAACAAAAACAGTTATCTCCTGCACAACACACACCTGCCGTCACTGCGTATGTGTGTGCAATAAAGCCTCATCCTGGATAAAGCATTTATGCGTGTTTGGTGAATGTATTTGTGTGTAAATCTGAGGCGGCAGAGCTCAAGAGCCCAATTTTGGCTTTAGGGCGCTAATTTAGATTTCATGTCTTTTGTGGATTTTGGATGAAGCAAACTTCCAAACTGAACAGTTCAGTCATTAATTTCTACAGTTATCACACATCAAAGGTTAATTAGCTTTCTTTTTCTTCCACAATATTGCAAAATTGAGATCACTGTCCTCCTGTTCTCCTGTATAGAAAATATTGTGCTGCTATTGCTAAGCAGCTTAAATTCAATTATTTATTTTACACAGTCCTAATTTCACAGAAAAAATATATGAAACATATTTTACTTGTGTTATCTACACTAAAAGATGTATTTGAGTGTAAAAACTGCAGATAGACAGATAGATAGATTGATAGATATTTTTGCAGTAGTAGTGTATTCTTGTCTGTATGTGTGGCGTGTGTTTGCTAAGGAGAGAATATGGTGTGTGTGTGTGTGTGTGTGTGTGTGTGTGTGTGTGAGTGCGTGTGTAGTAGTTCTCTGGAGTCAGCATGGCAGATGGTTTTGTGTTGAGGGTGTGTTGGCCGCAGCAGCTGCTCTCATTGCGCCTCTCTCCATTCTTCTCACCCACACACCCACACACATAAACACACACAGCGCTCCCGAAAAGTACACCGGCATCACCTGACGGAACTAGACACTGATCCCCTCCATTATTCATGAACTGACCAAGAGCAGCTACATGACCACCCCGATATGCTGTAAACTCCTAACACAGCGCTCTGCTGGCATTGACCGCTCTCTCTCTCTCTCTGAGTTCTCCTGTGATTTTGCACTCACCCCAAAAATGCAGACACAGTTTGTCATACAAAAAACACCATGCGGCCTATGACATCATTCTCAGATTATGTGGGAAACAGCTGAGCGATGAGCAGAGTGAGTGCAGGAATAAAAATGAAGCATCTTCACTGTCCTCACACCCCCCCCCTCTCCTCTGAGGAAGAACTTCAAAACTTCAAAGCAGCTCTGAAGTCAGTGGGATAGAGGAAGGGAATCCCTAGGGGACAGTACCACACACACACACACACACACACACACACAGAGTACACACACACACAGCCCAAAGATGGCTAACAAGCAGTCAAACAGTGCCCTTTGAGCAGTAACTGGGTGACAGCTTCAAACGGGGCCGACTCAAAAAGAGCGCAGCCGTTTCTCATGACTGTATTGACTTCAATAATGCAGTTTCATCTGCCTGTTTCATCACACATCTCTTGCCCAAACTCACACACACACATACCGACATGCACACGCATGTGCACGCAAACTCCACATCTGATAGAAAACACATCTATCTGGCTGAAAAGAAAGCACAGATTAATGGATAATAAGGCTAATATTTAATTTAGTAATAATAGATCTGAGGAAACGGATGAATAAAACATTCTCTTATTTAACAATTATCAGCTGCAAAGGACAAAGTTCATTAGAAACAGCCCCCAACCCCACAGAAAAAAAAAGTTGGGTTGAATTATTCAGCTTTTGGTCCTTGATCTAAATTTTATCTAATGTTTTTCTGCCTCTTGATGAGGATGAATCTGGGGCTAAGCTCCCTTTGATCAGGAGATGAAGCAGGCGTTCTCTTGATCTTCCAAGTTGCTTAAATGCTGTCCACAGTGGGAGGCTGACCTCGGACCTAAAGTTACATTACAGACGTACAACTTAATCACCTCTGAATGTCAAGTGTGATTTCAAGAGGACGTGAGAGGAGGAAGGGCTCTAAACAGATGAGCCGAGGCTAATCTTGGCACCGTTATCCCCATACAAGACATTCACAGTCTGATTTGGTTATCAAGATGAGTCACACTCTATAGCAGGGGTTTTCAAACAGTGAGATGCACCTGCCAAGGGTGGCGGGGGAGAGTTGAAGGGAGGCGCTGAGGGAGAGATGATTTTAGATGTTTTCTAAAAACAACAACTGGAAGTTAGTTATTGTAGTTTGGTCCGCTGGTTTGGCCCGCTCACCGTCATGGTCAGCAGTTGCAGCAGCAGCAGCTGTGACATAAAGCTCAGAGGCAAAGTACTTTAAAACCCTTAGCATCTGTTTGTCGCAATTTGCGTCAAAAATGGAACTCCTTCTCAGAGTCATAACTGAGTCAAATCTGAACACAGAGACAATATAGATATATTGTTAGATTCAGTGTGACTTATACTTTCCAAGGATACCATTATGTCCAATTTCCATTGTGTATAATCATCCATACATCCACTTAGACGTCATAGAAAGAAGACGCCCCTTATAATTCCAGAACTTGCCTAAGAATCATCACGTTTTTAAGTTTTCTTCAGTATCAAAGTAATCCAGTGATAGTTGTCTGTACATCCATGGGTACATTACAAACAGGAACTGCTAATAACTAATTCGGCATACTTTAATGGTGCCAATTTGCCAAAATGTATACAAATATAGGCAAAAAATAATGGGGCTCAAGTTGTAGCCCACAGCTAAGTCACTGAATCCATGGCAACATTGTACTTGCTGTTTACAAGGTACAGTAGATGCAGTGTGAGCTACCTTAGATAAATAGAATAATACAATCTCCCATAGTGAGTTGAGTATTGCCTTACCAAGCATTGGAAAAAAAAAAACCAACCCACACATGATGTTACATGTGCTCTGCTGCGACATTGTGAGAAAAGGGATAAAACATCAAACGCAAACTCCAAGAAAGAATCAGCCAGAGACAGATAGAGAGAGAGAGGGAGAGAACCTGTTTGTGTGTGTCTGTTTGTGTGCACTCAAGGGAGGATTAAAAATGGATGCGCTCTAACGTGGGAAGAGTGGCGTGCTATTTTGTCAGCCTGAGCGCTGTGACACAGGCCCCACTGCGAAGCCGGAGGGGTGGGTGGGGGATTTTCTTACGGGGATAATTAATCTCAGGTAACCTTAATGGAAGAGAGAGGAGGGTGCTGCATTCTGCCTGTGAGTGGGCTGCAGCAGGTTCTGATGACGGCAACAACACCACCACACAACAACAGCACATAGCTCATAACAGCCTCTCATGGACCGCAGCCAGTGTAGAGTGTGCTGCTGGGTATCGATCTATATCAGACCAGGGTCTTATAGCACTACAAGATGGTTGGAGGTTACAGCATCAGGATATCTCCAGCAGTGCCTGGTAGGAGGTGCAATTGTGAATTAACTTTCAAATAAAATGCTGTGATTGTTTCAGCCTGTTTATATGAATTATTTAGATGGCTGCAAAGATGTTATTGTCATGGAGAATCAGCTCTGTGAATCAAGTCATTTATTTCTGTTTGACTTGTTTTTAGTTTTATTGCTATAAAAGGATAGGGTTACACTTTTTAAAGTCTGTCTTAACACAATAGTCAGTTGACCATACAGTGTGTACATTGAAACAGGTTTTGCTTGCTGTTATTATTCCTCCTCTTCAAACTGATGGCCATTAAGAGATCCCTTTCTAATTACTTCCAATGTACAGGAAGTGATATGGGACAAAACTCCACAGCCCCCTTCTGAGCAAAAATGTAGTGCAAAGTTATCTGGAGCTACTGTAATATGAAACTTCAGCAGTCTGAGGTACACAAAACAAGTGGGTATCTTCCAATGTTACACTCTTTTAGTACCAAATTCCCTCATTTTGTACTAAGAAAACCCTAACTTTGGAAAACACCCACTTGATTTGTGCTGAAGCTTCATTAACTTTAGATAAACTCTGGAATTCATTTTTACACAGGAGGACTCTGGATTTTGTCCCCCATCACTTGCACTGGAAGCACATTAGGAAGGATCTTTTAATAGCCAATATGAACAGGAGGAATGATTAAAGCAAGGAAACCTGTTTCCAGGTACATATGGGGACTATGACTATTGTTTTAAAACAGAGGTGAAAAATTGTGAACCTATCCTTTAAGCTATAGTAAGTAAAAACTTGAAATATTAATAAAAATGTCATTAAAGTGTGGATCTAGATTAACAAAGTCATTGGAATAAATCTCAAAATCATTTACAGATTTTCTAGTTTGTAAAACCATTATTATCTGATGTTTACTTCCTTAATGTAGCCTTGTTGTGAAAGCCAGGCCTGTCTCTAGTCAAGTTTTATTTGATTTGCTGTACAGTGGTATTTGTTTGTTTTGTTTTAGAGAGATAACAGTGGGGATTTGGTTAATGACACATACTTATTTGCTTTGTTCATGTATCTGTAAGAGATCATTTACAGCTAGTTATTATCATAACCATCAATCATGAACACAATGTGACTAAATAATGAGGAAAAATAGTGTGCGACAAAATGGTGCAAAAAAAACAAAACTATTTAAAGGTTTTACTGGCAGTGCAGAAACAACTGACGGAACAAAAAGTAATATGGTGCAACTTCATTTGAGAAATTTAAGCTTCTTTTTTGTATGAAATGTCATCAAATATCTTTGTAATAAATGTTAAGGGGGTTGTTCAATCTCCTACTCACTGTGTTAAGTTTGTTTCCAAAACGGCCAAAATAAAACAGAACTTCCTTTAAAGGACGCTTCACATTCCCTCTAACCAAATGATACAGCAGTAAAACTGAACTCTTTAGCTAGAAGTACTCCCTCAGTGGATTTGGGTTTGAGACAGGAACACAGACTGACAAGCCTTTTAAATAAAAACATAAAGGAATTACCACCTGCAGTGAAAACATACAGCCCAGCTACGCTACAGTCCTCACTCCGCCAACTGAAGTACGGTTTCAAGGAGAATCAGAAAGTAATGTTTCTGACTGATTTTCCTGTTTCTTGCAAATATGAGTCTATTTGTCATGACTTTGTTTGAAAAAGCACAGAGACACTCCTGCTGTGCTCTAACAATGCAGCAATTTCTATGTTTGTTTTTTTAAACACACAATAGACCACATCGTGAGACGATGTGGTCTATTGTGTGCTTTGACACTTGGTAAATGGTACTTGTCGGAAACACTTCAGCCTGATAAAAACTACCTTTCCATCCGTCCTCTGCCACCCGTTCAACTGCCCCTCTCTCTCTCCCCCCTCGAGGCTTCACCGACAGCGGCTTCGCCCTTCAGGAGAGCTGAAGAAGAAGGAAGTAGGACAGGAGGAGGAGCAGTGTGTGTCTGCCAGAGGGATGAGAGGAGAAAGAGGAGAGCGCAGGGAGGCATGCACTGACAGAGGCTGCATGTGGCGAGGAGGGAAAGCGAGGAGAACCACTGAGATGCTGCAGAGTGTTGGTGAGGGGGGGTATCAGTGCTCATCTAGGAACAATGTGAATGTAGAGCAGGCAGGAGACAGATGCTTTGTGGAGAAAGAGGCTGAGAGACAGATGGCAGAGGGAGATAGAGCGAGAGTGACTGACATTTCTCTCACACCTCTATGAGCAGCCACATCCTAATACAAGCTAATCCCTCTATCAGCCTCTTACCTCACCTGGGCCTATCTCGCCAACAGCAGCGCCGTGGCAAAATGGAAGACTGCTTTCCAAGATACGCTCTGTATTTTAGTTTGGCTAGACCAGCACAGTGGTGCTCAAGTCCCACGCAGCTGAGTATTTGGTCAGCACTGTCACTGTCCTGTCACTCACACAGCTCCTGCTGACATTTTCTTTTTAACCGAGCACTGATTACTGATTCGCGGGGTGTTCATAAGGACTGAGACAAGTCTTTTGCTGTGTCGGCATGGACTGGAGCGGGCATTTGTGAATTTTGTCACACAGCTGTATATCGTAATGAAATTTGCAGCAGTGTGATGGATTGTGAGTTTTTGTCATCAGTTAGGGCTGAAACTAATTATTATTTTCATTATCGATTAATCCTTCGGTTTATAAATTGTCAGAAAATGTCCATCAAATTTTCCAAAATCCAAGGTGACATCTTCAAATAAATTTGCCCGACCAACAGTCCAAAATCCAAAAATATGTTCCTTTACAATAATATAAAAACAGAAGAAAGCAGCAAATCCTCACATCTGACAAGCTGGAAACATCAAATGTTTGGCATTTTTACTTTGAAAAAATGTCTCAAATGATTAATTGGTTATCAAAATAGCTGCCGATTCATTTTCTGCAAATCAACTAATGGATTAATCGACTAATCGTTGCAGCTCTAGTATCAATATTTTGTGTCACAATATAATATTCCATGTATTAGGAGACAGGTCAAAGCACTGAGGTCCTCTCTACTGAAAATAAATAAAACACTTCACTGTAGAGATTGACTGTGTATTATGAACTCTAATGTATATTTTTATTGTTGTTTTTTGTAATTATTCTACACTTGTTCTGTCTTATTATCTTATCATCTGTGAAGCACTAACCTGCATGAAAGGTGCTATACAAATAAAGTTTGATTGATTGATTGATTCTACATCACAATTTTCTGTAATATTCAAATAAAATATTATACTTTGCTTATACATTTGTTTTGATATTTGTTATATTATATATTGGGATGTCCAATGAATCTTGTTTAGCCTAGAAAGACAGCAAAAGCCACTACAGCAAAGAAATTAATTTAAGCTAAATAAAAATGTGATCTATAGGTTTTATCTTTTAAAAAAAAGTATTTTCAGTCTGCTCTTTCTCCTTCTGCACAGATCATAGTTTCAAATTAACCAGAAGCTGTAAAAAAAAAAAAAAAACAGCATTCCAGGAAATATTTAGGAACAATTTATAGTTTGGTTTCTCATGAGACCTGACACTTCACAGTTCACAAGCACTGGATGAGAGGATTCACACATTGTTGGTAAAATGACACCAAGTAAACCCTGTCATCTGCCTCAATTATAACATCAACATCACCATTGTTGATGTTCTGTGAGTCATTAAAAACAGGTACAGTGAGTATATAGTATAGTCTGATTTTAAAGGATTTATCTGAGAATAGAACAGGGTAAAGTAACTCTTCAGTTTTTGTCTATTCACAAACCATTCAATCACCCATAACGTGTTCAATGCAAATGAGTAAACTATCCAGCTCATGATAATGAACCACCTTTGTGAACGAAAGTCGATTCAAATTTCTGCTTCTTTTAGAGAATCCTATTTCATATAGCTAACATACAGACATATATTTACTACTGTGTATGTCAGCCTTAAAACGCGGAGTAATCCCGCAAATGAACACGGTGTGTGCAGGCGGTTTAACCACTAGCATAACATTAGGAGAGTGACGGTGGTATTAAATGTCCCGCAGATAGGACAGAGGGAAATAAAGAAACAGCAGCTGGCCACAGTGTAGCAACGGAAATCGACGAGTTATAAAACACCACCATCTGCAAAGCGAGGAGAGGCTGCCCAGCAAATACACGGTCTCCGTACAGCCCATTATTACTGAAGTGTCCCTCTTCCTCTCTAATAAACTAACCATAGGATGAATATAAGGCACAAACAGAACAAGAAGCTAACGTAAACAACGCCTTAGTGTGGTCATGCAGTATTTATGAACCAGGAAGGGAAGGGGAGCTTGTTCTTCTTCAGTGATACCCGTTATTATCCCTGCCTCCCTCCACCAACTTGATCCTATTTGAGCTTCTTCGAAAACTCTTACCTTTTCTGCAGTCTTTTGTCTCGTTGGTGTCGGCGTTTCTGGCGGATATCGGTGGGTATTTTTCTGGATTTGGGACTCGGGTCGGTGCTGGTGCTGATGCTGAGCCGTGTCTTCAGTCCCTCCTCTTCAGCGTTAGCTAGCCCCGCTGCCTCTGCTCGGCTTGTGGTGCTGAAGTGGACAGCGCACCGAGGAGCTCTGGGAACAAAAACCCCACACTGCGCTTGTCCGGGCCCGACTGCAGGACAGCGCCCTCTCTCGGAGCGGAGGAGCGTCTGCAGCCCAGAGCGACATGGAGTCAAGAGCACTGGGATAGCGTCACCTAGCGTGGCGATACCCCCAGTGTTTCTGTGTGGACGACTTTGTCCCAAGCACGGGCCACAGTGGGGCAGCTCACTTTCTATATTATCAGTTGGAGGTCAAATCCCAAAAGAGGCTTCTTTCACGGAAGACAGTTTGACATGTCAAAGCAGGAAAAGCACAGGCGTAAATAATAAAATTAATGATGGCTGAATTCCATTTAGCTGCTTTGGTCTCAGGTCCTGGTATTGTGATTGCTGGCTCACTGTCATGGCTTACTGGGACACTTGAATATAACACACCCTTCATTAATGTTATTAGTAACACCTGTGCTTTTCCCAATTAGACAAGTTAAAATGTCTGCCGTGAAAAGACCCATACATCAGTGTATTCAGGAGTAATGTTCTTCTATAAACTGCAGGCTGTGTTTTACTTCCCCCCAGATGTGGAAGTTGTGATGGCAAATTTAGTTTAGTGAAACTTTGTCCTGGTTATAGGAACGCTGTTTCTTGTTATGATTTAGTATAAGATTGCAAAACTGAAAGATTGAAATCAAAGCAGCCATCCTCTCACATTCTGACATAATGAGCGAGTAACAGTATAACCTAACGCTTTCATTTTACTGGGGACCCTCTGGACCCTCTTCAAGGAGCCCTGGTGGTCCACAGACTCTACTTTGAGAACTGCTAAACTTAATATCCTGAAATAACCCCTGACAACTAAAGCTGTTCATTTCCAGACCCGATATAGCGTGAGATAAATGGGAGGTGTAGTAAGACATATTGCGCTGAGTAAATGTCAGTAATTGAAGGCAATATTATACACAGAAAAGATAACCTGAGCTGTGAAAGGGATTGAGAATACCAAATTATTTAAACAGAAAATTAAGCGATTCATCTGAACTTCTGCTTCACCAAAGAAAATGATTTTGAGGCTGAAAAATAATAATAATAATAATAACAAGTGTATAGTACAAGTTTGTTATACCTTTATCAGAATGTAGGCATAGATCACATATAGTTCTTATGGTTTTTGGGTGTACTGGAATACATTCTTTTTGCAGCTTGTGAGTTTTATTGGAATATGATTATGTATTATTAGAAGTCTTGGAGCTGAGTGTTGAGTCTTTTTTAATCATTGCACAGGCTTTCCTCTGACTTGTGTTCTCCTGTGCATTGTGGTGGATTCCAGTTTAGTTTCCACTGAGTCTGTTCTTCACAGTCACATGGGGTGTATGTTGTCCCGAACGACGGGCTGTAAGGAGTGGTCCGGGGCAGCAGCGGGGTCGCCCTGGGTGACAGCGAGGGTGGCCTGCTCCGGCAGTAGGCTGGGGTCTGTCAGGATGGCCGTGGTGGTACTCAGGAGACGGAGTGAACTCAAAACCACTGAGAGAAACGACAAAAGCAGATTACAGCTAATGTAAAAGTACAATGGGAAACATATGGAATGATAGCAATACTATCAAATCACGGATAGTTGCTGTAAGAATATGGGTTTAGATCTGCATTGAGGAACCAGTTGTACTGGACTCACTAGGTCTTAGGGCAGGCAGGGAACAGTGTTGGTCCAGCCAGGACAGAGTGGATCGACACAGGTCATCCACACTGGCAGTGGACACCATTCCATTATAGGACTCAAACAGCGGCTCGATGATGATGCTGAACTGACACGGAGTTGAGGAAAGAAAGCTGGCTCATTCAAATGTGACACACTAGAGTTTTCTTCAACCGTCTTGTTTTCCTAACGTTAGTGAATTGTTATTAGGCATTGCATAGTGTCTCAAATTATGTCAATAGCAAAGTGCTCTATAGTGTTGGTTGAGCTGGAGTTATTCTATTGCTTTCTCGTTGTCAATAAATCCCCAAAAAAGAACAAAACCAACAATGTGTTAGTCCATCTTTCACTACTTTCCAACTTCCCTACCCTGTATTTGGCACTGTGGATTAATACACATTAGCTGCGCTAGTGAGTATTCACAGCAGCAGGACGGTGTATGTGCATGTTCATTGTAGTAAAGGAACGTCATCCAGTCAACAGTGTGGCTCACTCATGTGTTTTTAATAGTTTTTTGAAACAGTGGACCCCTATGGCTCAGAGGAATAAGATATATCAGTATTCAGATACACAGACTTGTTAGTATAATGAGTTCATTTTGGTCTTTTCATGGGATTTGTTCACAGTAATAAAAATCTATAATATCATCACACTTATTCTTTAATGATTATTCCAGTCATAACACTGCAAGTGTTTTGGGAGCAGCACTAAACTAGTGGTCGACAAAAAACTAAATGAGTCAGTTCTCATTATTGAACAGCACGGTGTATGGAGAGGCTGCAGAATTAGAAGTCAAACATACGGTAAATGCTGCTATCTTGCCTCTATGTAAAGAGAAAAGATCCACTTGGAGAACTTTATGTTTTCAATTTTGAATACCAGCAGTTAGATAAATGCATAATCTCTTGAGGAGCCATAATAAAATACCTTAATATTCATGGGGGAAAAACACCCTCAAGGTGTTTTTGTGCAACACACAAAGATGATAAAAGTGTAATCTAATCTTCTGATCTTGCCTGCAAGATAAGGGCAGCAGTAACAGATTAGGTGATCATTAAGGAAAGGGTTATGGATTAATACTGCAATATTTTTTTTGCAACTGGCATTTGCAACACATAGGCTTTTATTTTATCTGCCTGATTACACTGAGACGCCCCAGATGAATAATGTGCTTTTTACGAATTAAAACTCGTAATTATACTGAAAGACCAGGTTTTGGTCACTTATCATATGTACTGCACCAAAGTAAAAGCTCCATGGGGATATTTTCCCTGCTACACTTTAAAAACACTATCCTTCTCTGTATCCTTCCAGATTGGTGTAATTAGTTCATTTGGATTCAAAGAAAAAGGTTTAGGCAACAGAATATGACTTGATATTCCTCCAAAGTCTGAAGAAGCCAGTTTATGCTGCAGCCAACTACTGCAAAGTACAGAAACATAAGAAGCTCACACAGGAATAGATGGGTACATTTAGTACTCAGCGCTGGATCATATTCTAGTCAAATGTTTTATGCAGAGTAAGTACGTTTTTAAGTTGTGTTTATGGCAGTGAGATGTTCTAATTAACCTTTGGCAGATTTACATTCACAAGGATACGATCCAGAACTTCCAGTTTTGCAGTGTCTGTGCCCGGACGTACTCTCTGAACTTCTGCCTCATGTGGTCAAAGCGCTGCCGTGTGATGGGCACACCAGTGGCTGGTAGCTGCTGCTGGCACACACTGCATGAAGAGACACACTGAGTCAACAAAGCAGTGCAGTGCATTTTTGTATCAGCAGGGAAAAACCAATATATGATATTAAAGGATAGGATCACAATTTTTCAAGTCTGTCCTAAAACAATAGTCAGGTGCCCATATGAACACTGAAACAGTTTTTGCTTGCTGTAATCATTCTTCCTGTTCATACTGGCCATTAAAAGACCCCTACCTAGTGCACTTCCAATGGAAGTGGTGGGGAAAAAATCCACCATGCAAAAAATGTGAACCTATCCTTTAAATCAAATCCCAATATCTCCCTGATATAATATAAAAACAAAATATCCATCCCATCAGAGTGGATATGCATGCACTCACATGCCTGCACACACACACACACACACACACACACACTTACATACAGAATTCAAGCCTAGCTAAAGGTCTCACTTGATGGTGGAGTTCAGGAGCTGGATCTCCTCTCTGAGTCTCTGAGCCTCCTCGTGCAGCTGACCTCTCTCCTGCTGCATCTTACTGATGTACTCAGCCGTCTTCTGCAGCGTGGTGGCTTTGCTGATCTGTGCCGGCAGACAGAGGGATTACCAATTGTCAGCAATACACCGCAATTATTCACTAATATTCAATGTTACTGTGGTTACATTCATGAATGTGAGACGTTTCCTTAGCTGCATTTGCATTTCATATAGTTTTCCAGTTAAAGTGTGCATCAACTCAACTGCTCTTTGGTGCTGCTCTCCGCCCCCACCTTTCAGCACATCTATCTCAAATGCAGCTGCACATCTTTTCACAGTACCTACCTTTATGCTTGGCTGAGAGCTGAGTGTTGTCACAAGATTATGTAAAGTGTCAAATCCCAGTTTGATGTTGAAACGCCTCTTCTGCTCTGCTGAGATGTGAGTTATCCTCCTGGTCTCTGTTTGCTGCAGATAATGCAGCGTGGAAAAATGTACATCACACTTCACATCCAGATTCACATACTGAGTCAACAATCAGTATCACTTTCCTATATATTTCACTTTTCACTTATTTAGCACTCAACAAGGACTTGATTATATACATATTTAAAAAAAAAACAACTATTCAATGCCATGCTGCACTATATGAAAACATATACAGTATACTGTATATATGTAAATTAAATGACAGTGTGTCCTACCTTACTTGAGTCTATCTTTCCGTGTCCTGAGAAGCCTGAGTGTGAGGACTCGGGGTTGGAGGCTTTATCTAAAGGGTTTGGTGGTGATGTTTGGCCTGGATGTCCTGGAAAATTAACTTAAAGAAAGACAGATAGCAATATCTATTCATTACATTTGCAGAGGAATTAGATTACCTCTACATGTTCACATGTTCCCATGCACAAATCACTTATCTATCATGTACTCTCTGCATGTCAATAATGTGATTTTAATCACAAAGTTACATTGGCCATATAACAGTATACAATGGATGTGGATGCTGGCATTTAGTTTCAACTTCTACAACAAGCTTTATTTGAACTACCTTTTTTGCTAGATTCACCCACGACTGATGAGAACATAAAGAGGAAACCAAAATCATCAATGTGTTGTTGGAAGATGCCATTTTAACATACACACTAAGCTGTGTGATCATTATGGAGCCCCAAAACTGACAAAATGTAGTAAAAAGTTATCAGACCATTAAAAAATATAACTGAACATAAATAGATAATATTGTCAGTTAAATATGTGTACATTAAAATGTGTAAAAAGAAATATAAAGCTGTATACTTTACCTTTAACCTCCACTTAGTTGGTAAAAACTTTGTCTTTCAGATCAGTTGATAAAATAAATCAAAACTTTATCTTTTACGAGCTAGTTTGGTCTTAGCACACATTTAATCATTTATCTACACGTATTTTCCATTTTCCCTACCACAGTTTTCATTTATTTTATCAGCTGATTGGTGGTAAAGTAAAAAACGTAAAACCTTTTGCTTTTTTATGGAGGTGCTTCCAGCTAAATGCCAGCACATCAGCATGCTTAACATGCTAACATTTGTTAATCAGTACTAAAGTACAACGAACACTAATGGAAATGTCATCGTTTTTGCAGGTAATTGCTCATAAACCAAAGTATTGGACAAATTGAAATTTTCACCTGATGATGGTGCTAGATGGAAAGTCAGGGGATCACCAAAGTTATGAGATTCATCCTCTGGGGATCATGACCAGAATTTTGTCCCAATCCATCTAGTAGATGTCGAGATATTTCACCTGAAAAGTGAAAACTTTGGCCAGCTGGTGGCGCTGGGGGAATCCAAAATGTTTTCACTCACATTTGATAGGGCATTTTTTACAGTGTTCAATTTTATAATAATAATAATAATAACTTTATTTATATAGCACCTTTAAAAACAGAGTTTACAAAGTGCTTTGACAGACAAAGCCAAAGCATGATACTCAGAAAGAACAGCCAAATAGTTCACAATTCAGAGGGAAGTATTGTACTTTTCATTCCACTACATTTATTTGACAGCTACAGTTACTAGTTACTTTTCAGATAAAGATTTTACGTAATATAAAACATATGATAAGCTTATAAAACACAACACGTCGTTAAGATTACACCAGTAGTTTCCAATCATTTGGCTTGAGACCCTTTACCAAAAAAAGTGTCTGGTTGGGGCTCATTTCATGAGTTGTTAGCAGTTCCAACAAAGAGACATTTCCCCTCTAAACTTCTCACATGGTTTCATTTAAATAACTGCCTGGGGCCCAAAGTGGACAAATTATTCAATATTTCACAAAAAGTATGCTAAAGTGTTAGCATAGAGCACTGGAGCCACCAATCTACTAGGGATACATGATAATTTTGGTGTCTATGTTCTCATCACATGGTTGCTTAGCATGTCAGTGTCTCCAATACGTTTTACAGTGTATTCCTTGACAATGAACATGCTATCATTCACCAATTAAAAGAAGACATGATCGCTAATAGCATTTGGAAAAAGCGAGATGTTGTTTCACTTGAGTGTTTTGTAGCATCAAGGGCATACCTGTTAAGCTGCTCCTGTCCGTGCCATAGAGCTGGACGGGAGATAGTTTCTCAGTCTTGGGAATGAGGAGGGTTGTGCCGGTGTGTGTGGAGCCGTGGGTGAGCAGGGCAGACACCGCCGAGCCTCTGGAGGTGCTGCCGTGGGGTCCGCTGTGACCCAGGGTGGCACTCTGGCTGTGCAGAGGTGTCAACACTGCGATCCCTGCAGGCCAACCAGCTCCATGCTGCAGCTGCGATGAAGCTCCTCCAACATGCGTGCTGCTGCTTGACTGCTAAACAACATACAATAGAGTGTTCTCTGAGCCCCACCACCACCTGCATCCACCTGCAGACTCCAGCTAGGGGGTTTAAGATATTTGCTCATCACTCCACAATATCTCTATGTAAACATATCTGCGGGGAGTGATGAGGTCGGAGCCTAGACGCCAAACTCTATGTTCTGCTGCTATAATAAACATTTCAAACGTGAGTTGTCTGACTGAACTTCATATATGATTATGAACCTCTAATACACAAATATTTGGTGCTTCATTTTTAGCGTACAGAAATGAGAGTGGTATCAATCTTCGTATCTAACTCTTGGCACTAAAGCAAATTAGCGTATTTCTTTAAGTGAATCAATTATTTGTTGTTGAGATGCTGTGTCATCAACACAAATGAACGCTGCTCTTGTGATACCAAAGGACAGGCTCACCGAGGAGTTGGGAGATGATGACCTCTGACCTTTGGCTGTCACTAGAGTAGTATCAAATCCTAACGATGGCTTCCCTGAAAGCACAAAAAAAACAATAGTTAGTTCATTTTTGTCTGACAGAAACATGATCCTACTTGTTTTTTCAGATTATTAGCTGTTGTTAAAGATAGAACAAGGCACAGAACTGACTCACGTTCACGGGTGCTAGAGGAGAGCAGCTTAGCCAGGCAGCTAGTGGGTGTGGGTGCAGTGGACGGGGGGCCAGATGGAGCCACAGGGAGACCAACTGTCCTCACTTCTCCTGTCTTTTGCTTGTGCTTCCCACTGACCCCTGCAACAGCCACCTGCTCCGGGACTGAGAAGCAGTGGGACGCAGTGACAGAGGGCAGCGCGGCGTGGACCGGGTCAGACACGGCAGCCGGGTAACTGAGAGAGTGGCAGGCAGTCTGGGGGTACGTGTCCCCTGTGTGGGGGTAGCCATGAGCCTGGTGCACAGAGCCCTGGGCCCCCACAGTGGAGGCGGTGTGAGTGATGACAGTGGGGGTCACGCTGGTCGTTGTGTAGTAACCAAACTTGTGACATGGCAGTGGGTACAAAAAAGGAACACTTGAAGAGGCCGGCTGCTCAATACTGCTGGTATATGCTATAGAAACAGGCGGATCAGGGTATGACTGTCCATATTGCATGGCGCCTGATATGATGCTAGATGTGTGGTATTCACCGCAACCCTGGCCCGGCCTGGTCTGGTCTGGCCGGGTATTGGATGAGGAGGGCTGAGGCAAATTGTCAGATGATAGATTGGGATGGAAAACAAAGATTTTGCCGATTAAACAATAGTACTATTAGTTGCTAATGAAATATTTCTGCAGCAGTACATCTCTCAAGCAGGAAGAGCTGTTTACAGCAGCAGTACCTGAGCCAGCTGGGTGTTGATGAGTAGCTGAGGAGTTGTTACCACAGGGGAGGGAAGAGGAGCAAACGCTGTGCTGGATGAGCTCTCGAAATAGCCACAGTCAGCAAAACCAGTCTGCTCAGTAGGCTGGCCCCGGTAGTTCATAAAGATATCTGAGAAAACCACACACATTCATAATCAGACTGTCAGTTACAAAGAAACTTTGATCAGAAAGTTGCACAAAATCTCAATCTTTATGAGGGTGGAAAACGAGGAATCCTGGTACGAGTTTAACCCAATTATCCTTCAAAACTCTCCAAATGTGATATTCCCTCTAACATTAATTGCAAAATCAAGCTTTGACAACACCACATATGCTGTCACCTCAGTCTACACAGAGTACTGGAATATCTACTCCTTTTTTCTTTCCTTTATTTATCCAGTTAAAATTGTCACTGAGATCCAAAGCTCTTTTTCAAGAGAAACCTGGCCAAGAAGGGGGCATAAATACAATACATAAACAGGCCAAGAAAACTGTCACTCAACCCTAGCTCTAATGAGATAATGTAATCTACTGTATGGTCACCTCCAGAAGTGTCCATACGTTCACTACAAACATTACATGTGGGATGTCTTTATTGGAGTCATTTAACTAAACTCCATAAAACTTTAGGTGAAAAAATGGTGTATCTGACATGCATAGCTGAGTTCTAATGGAAATACAAAAGTGCTCAAGGATTCAAGGATGCTTGAATATTACACCGATCAGCCATAACATTATGACCACATTATGACCATCAGCCATAACATTATGGGGCTGCGTAGCCGCAGACCGGTCAGGGTGCCCGTGCTGACCCCTGTCCACCGCCGAAAGCGCCTACAATGGGCACGTGAGCATCAGAACTGGACCACGGAGCAATGGTAGAAGGTGGCCTGGTCTGATGAATCACCTTTTCTTTTACATCATGTGGATGGCCGGGTGCGTGTGCGTCGCTTACCTGGGGAAGACGTGGCACCAGGATGCACTATGGGAAGAAGGCGAGCCGGTGGAGGCAGTGTGATGCTTTGGGCAATGTTCTGCTGGGAAACCTTGGGTCCTGCCATTCATGTGGATGTTACTTCGACACGTACCACCTACCTAAACATTGTTGCAGACCAAGTACACCCCTTCATGGAAACGGTATTCCCTAATGGCAGTGTCCTCTTTCAGCAGGATAATGCGCCCTGCCACATTGCAAAAATGGTTCAGGAATGGTTTGAGGAACACGACAACGAGTTCAAGGTGTTGACTTGGCCTCCAAATTCCCCAGATCTCAGTCCAATGGAGCATCTGTGGGATGTGCTGGACAAACAAGTCCGATCCATGGAGGCCCCACCTCGCAACTTACAGGACTTAAAGGATCTGCTGCTGACGTCTTGGTGCCAGATACCACAGCACACCTTCAGAGGTCTAGTGGAGTCCATGCTTCGACGGGTCAGGGCTGTTTTGGCGGCAAAAGGGGGACCTGCATAATATTAGGCAGGTGGTCATAATGTTATGGCTGGTCGGTGTAGATCTATAGGCTAACAATGTTTTGTTTTTTTTTGGTATTAAACTTAAGACAAAAGGTTCAGCTTTTGAAGGCCTCTGATGAAAAAAGAAAGACAGTTAATTTTACAATTAGTAGACAATTTCGTATGTTAATTTTTGCCACCTCAAATGACGTGACACCACGTAAGACTACACAAAATGCTTTCATTCTTTAACAGATACGTCTGGAAGTAGCCTGAAATTATGATGTTAATCTGCAGTTATTACAGTCATGGCTTCATTTCCAAAATTCAAACAACGAAACAGAAAATAAGAGCGCAGAGCCAAAACATCAAACAACAAGCCGCCATCCAAAATGTTGTCATGCTCTCTGTGTGTGGTGGTTGTTCAAGGGATTTGCTTCGTATCTGCCAGGTCAAATATTTTTGGAGCCACTGACTGTGGCAAGCTGCCATCTGTGGTTAAAAACTGTTTCTTCACGTCTGACATTACTGAATTCAAACCAAGTTGAGGAGACAAATATCAACTCACTTCCTTCAGTCAGTGAAACACTGATTTCACCGTTTTGGAACTGAATGGTTATCATTAACACATACACATACGGTATCCAGCATGATACAAGCTCTGTAAACACAAGGCAAAAAGTGTGGCGCAATCTGAAAATACATACCAGTATGTTTGTGTTTTCATCTCAGACTAATGGCATACCATGCTGTCTCAGACAAGTGGTCTGTATTTCCATTTAAGAGAAGCACTCTGCATAAATTACACTCGTGGCCGTGTCGCTCGGACAGACACTCACTAGCTCCCTGGACCTTGTGACCAAGAGAGAGGCAGACAGCTGATCCCTCAGGACCCTGCCAGTGCTGTGAGAACAAACAGCTACACACACACACACACACACACACAAACAGACACACACACACACATATTACAGCAGTGGGCAGCAGGTTGTCTGCTGGGTTACAAAGGCTTACTTGTAGCCACGGGGCTGCTGGATTGCTTCACTGAAAGTAACACAAAGGCCAAAACAACCACAGCCACTGTGCCCCTGAGCAAGGAACTAAACTCCAACCTGCTTTCCCGCTCCTGTCTGAAGCTCTTCAGCTCTATGTGTTTCCCTGCAAGTTAGCTGTTTGCTGAAGAGGCTTGTCGCCCCGGGGTTTAAAACTTTCCCTGCCTCGCTCACTCTAAGGGACGCATCATTATCAAGTATTCATTCATGAAGGACTATTTATGTTGTTCAGATTTGGTCAGATTTTTCTTTAAACCTAGATTAACTGTTGCTCCAACAGTCGATCATGAATTGACTTTACTTAAAAGTTTACTTAAACCTGCATTCACTGATTTTCTAGCCACTCTAGGCAGTGGAAACAAGCTTTAAACACATCACTGACATGTTATCACCTTTTAAAGGTTCCTTGTGGAGTTTTTTTTGTTTGTTTAGCTTAACACAAAGTCTGGACACAGCTAGCCTGGCTTTGTCTGAAGTTGACCTACCAGCATCTCTAAAGCTCACTGATTCGTTTTTTTCAGGAAGTCACTAGGCCAAGAAATAGTCCTGCTCATAACGCCCAGCAAATCCACAAATTGTTGTTTTTACACTTTAGTTTTTGTACAAATTCAACAAATGACACAGAACGTGTTATTTAGAGGTGGAAATTATGAATCACAAGTCTGAACAATCAGTGTTAAACGATTTGTAACGCCTCTAGCTTTTGAGGTGCTTTAATTCATAATCAGAGTTACTTGCAGGAACATGTATCTGTATCTAGTGTTAAACCAAATACTTCAGACAAACAAAGTCAAGCTTCAAAATGAGGCAACTCTCGAAACCTTCTTAGATAGTCATCTATCTATCTTCTTCAGGACTTAGAACAGAGGTCATCAAGAGCTCTTTTTTGGAAAAAAGTCCACCATCTCCCAGCCCATCCCTTTATTCTCCCCAGGCCTGATAGGTGGTGCCAGAGCCAGGGGTCGTGGTTGAATACATCCTCTTCCACTTCTCCCAACTCAACCCTGCCTTTGACCCGCCTTTAACCTCTGAGAACCCAATAATATAGTGCAGACACAGCACTATATATAGCACAAATTTCACATGACTTTAAAACTCTGATACCTTTTATAAGGATCAGTTCAGACATTTTCAGCTATTAAATATATTTTTCCGCACCAGATCAAGCACACCTGCAGTACACTGTCAATGAATAATTAACTTTGTTGGACAAAAACGAACAGTTGAAACTGGATGGATACTCAGATGAAGCAAAATCAATTGATCTGCTGCTATTCTATGACAACGTGTGAAGATCCCACTGGCAGACAGACAGACAAACAGACAGACAGATGGATGGACGGGTAGAGAGTACCTGGTATATCCATGAAGTCATCCAGGTTGGGCTGCAGGGGAGTCAGGCCTGGCTGGATTATATCAGCATTGCTCGTGTACACTGAGGTGGAAGAGAACATAATATCAGACATGAGAGAGAGAGACAGAAATGTGTGTGAGTGCATCTGTCAATGTGTCTGTCTTATTGCGTGTGTTTTTTTAAAAGGTCATCTTTCATCATAGGGAATTTCCTATAGGGTGGGTTCCTTTGGCTGACTTGCTGATAGCGGTGGAAGATGTATTCAAATCATTTACTTCAGTAAAAGTAGTGAAACCACACTATAGAAATACTCAAAAATCCTGTATTCAAAATTTTACTTCAAACATTCAAACATAAATGTACAAAAATATTATCAGCAAAATGTACTCAAAGTATCAAAAGTAAAAGTATTTGTTTGTCCGAATGGGCCCTGTCAGTGTTATGTCACTATATTACTGGACCATTGTTATTGATGCATTAACATGTAGTACTTTAATGTTATAGCTGGTTGAGGTGGAGCTTATTTTAAATGGTTTATATACTTTTCAGCATCATATTTTATATACTGATCACATGTTTTGTTTGTAAAATCTTGATCTGAAAAGTAACTAATCACATTGCTTATTTGAATCATTTGGTTATTGAACAGGCAGACATGAGAGTGGTACCGATCTTCTCATCTAACTCTCAGCAAGAAATCAAATAAGCATATTTCCCAAAAAGTCATTTCCTTTAAACAGTCATGACTAAATAAGCAACAACCAAATTAGTATGTGACATCGTGTTGTGTCCATGTCAAACCAGTGAGAAGAGCACAAACAAAAACACAAAATACAAAAATATCTCATGTGAACAAAACATGACTCATAGTAAGACTGACTCTGTCCTCAAGGCTCCTGATCATGGCAGAGATGGCATGAAGCTAGGTTTATGTGTTCTGACAGCTATTTGATAAAAAAATGAACATAAAGTAGACCCGGGAATTTTCTTCAGCCAAATGATGCGTCCAAATGACAAATGTACAATTTAATCTCGTCATGCAGCTCACAGGCCACTAGTTGTCCATCCTTATTTTGAAACACTTTCAATCATTTGATTCTGCATTTGAGACCAGCGCAAAGTCACAGCTGAAAGTCACTCTGAAAACTCTGCGTTCTGTTTACTCACTGTCGTGTCGGTCACCGGCCCATGGACATGGCTTTTGTGTCATGGTGAACAGGGTGTCGGAGATGTCGGACAGAAGGCAGTCCAGGTCAAACATGTGGGCCTCCACGGGCGCGGCCTCAGGCTCCTGGTACATCTGATTGGACCATTTCTCCAGCTTGGCCTGGCAGATCTGACCCTGGAGCACATCAGCCAGAGTTTCAAAACACTTCAAATCAACTTCTTGTGACCAAGGCAATCCCTGATCTATCCATTAGAGGGGCCCCTACAAATAGGACTGAAAAGTGATGTATTGTGTTATGTACGGCATTTAGTCCTCCCCACTTGTATATGTCCAACATTTGATGTTGTATGGAAAGTGTGAAAAAGGACTCCCAAAAATCTATCATGTTTGCTGCACTGAGAAATGCATGTTAACACCAAAAAGCTGTATATTATGATTAGATGCTCCTCCAGTAAGTTGTTAGTCATGTGCAAAATTAGTGGATTCAGTTACCCTTAAAAATACGACAATGCCAACTCACTAAAACACAATTTACATCCACTTACACAAAAACAAAATGACACACGTATAGCAGCTGCATCTCCTCCACTATCACATCTAGTTTGTAGAAAACCAGCCAGCCCGAAACATGTAACGCCAAATAAAGAAAGTGCCCATTCTCTTCTTAAAACCCTGTAAAACACTCACAGAAAATGAAGCTCCAGACCGTCCTTCTCCCTCTGTTTGAGATGCTTTGCTTCAGCCTGATCTGCTTGTCTTTACCCTCCACTTCTACATCTGAGGCCACATTTATAGGGAAGCCCAGATTGAGCCGGAAACTGTTTTGATTACGTCTAAGCACACGACATCCCCTCTTATAATTTATTCATTTACCTCTCAATTTGTTTTTTTTTTTGGAGGTAGAATATAAGTGTAGAAATGAGTGTTTTCTGTGTGCATATGCATGTGTGTGTGTACTGTGCATGATGAAAAAGCAGTTTTGACATATTGTTCAAAAACACTAGCCCCTTACAGGTTATCATTATGTCGGCTTTGTTCGTTTCTTTATTTTGATGTCTCACCATTTCAATAAGAGCAGCAGCCTTTTGTCCCTGACCTAATTCTGGCAGTCACACTCACGTGCAGGTAAACAGGAAGACCTGAGGCCCCTACCAACTCAAACTACTGCTGCCTTGGTCTGGGTGAAGATAAAGATATACATGCACATGAGCGCCTCACAATTTCTCACTTCCGATGGGCATTATTTACATTTTTGAGGGGTTTCCTGCAAGTAGGTGGTACATTATATTAAATTTATCTTAATGTGAAATGAGAGGAGATCAGCAGAGATGAAGGGAGACGAGACGGAAATAAATTAAATATGCAGAAATTAGTTAATAGAGATTAGATCAAACTAAATGACAAAGCAGAGATGAGATGAAAAATCTACAGCCACACTAGTGGCTCTACCAGGCTGTACTTAAGCATAGCTGTGCTTTGAGCTAAATGCTAAAAGCAGAATGCTAATATGCTCACAATGACCGTGCTAACAAGCTGATGTTTAGCAGGTAATATTCACCAGGTTCACCATCTTAGTTTAGCATGTTAGCATACAAGCATTTGCTAATTAGAACAAGACACAAGTTCGGCCGAGATTAAAGGGAATGTCATTAGTTTTGCAAGTATTTGGTCTTAAACAAAGGTATTTGACAAATTGAACTTTTGACCTGATGAAAGGCTAGAGCAGGGGTTCTCAAACTTATTAGTCAAAGTTCCGCATCTGCTTTTTCTTCAAGGTCAGAGGTCCGAAACGATTGGCAATAACAAAACAACATTTAACATGAACTCACTTATAACCTTTAAGCAACATACATTCAAGTTCAAAGCAGTCAAGATAGTCAAAATACATTTGATCCTAGTGGGAGAAATGGCATTGTTTGTAGTGATGTGTCGTTCATGAACGAATCAATTCATTTTGAACGACTCTTTGATATGAACGAGTAGTAACGAGTCCAGAGAGTCATTCGTTAATTTTGGCCGTGCCCGCGCAACAATAATAATACATGAGTTTCGTTTTTCTCACGTGACAGCTGACTGGTTTGGGTCGTTCGTTCGTTAGTCTTTCATTCATTTTTCACGTGACAGCTACACAGGCTCAGTACTGGACAGAAATGAGTAGTTCATTTTACTGAACGAGAACTAAGTCACTAAAATGAACCGGTTGTCCCAGCACTAATTGTTTGCCTGCAATCAGCTGCTGTTCTGTAGAGACTACTGTTTGAAATGGCTGTGCTTGGTGTCTTAGTGACATTTTAAATTACCACCATAATTACCACTCTTCACAATCCTGACTGTTTCTGTGCAAAATCAAACACATGGGCTTTGTGCTGGACTGTACCCCCCCCCCCCCCGGGTATAAAATTACCCGGATCTTGCACATAGCATGCGGCCCATAGAGCAAGCGCACTAGCTTTTCCTTTAGCCCCACCTCCCAGCCACTCAGTCTCAGGCACACTCACATGAATGGCAGTGACTCTATAATTCTGGATTCGGCAATTTATGCATTTTACAACTTTTAGGACATAATGATTTAAATAAGGGCTATTTAATTGTTCGTACTGGCTAGTTGTTGTACCTCAAAAAAAATTATCCGCTGATTTACAGACGTCTCTTTCACGATGTAAGTCTATGGGAAAAAGTCTTTTGGGGCCAGCGTGCATCACGTGATGGACCTGAAAGTTGTAATTACACAGTTTGGCCATTATGTCAAATTGGCTTCAAGGCATGGCGCACTTTCTGGGGGCTTGGCAACAACACACAGCACTCTTTCCTGCAGTTAACGTTGCCATGACAATGATGTCAACAATAGGGAGATTTAAGGCAGATTAAAACCACATTCATTAGGGAACAGGATCACTGTGAATGATCTCCAGCTACACTGTATATTCAACGTCACTAACAATTTATTGATCAATATTGTATGTATGTATTTCAAAATAGAAAACGTTACACTTCATAACGTATTGTATTCACAACATGGGCTGGGTCCGGGTTGACTTGCTGTTCGGTCCGGATGCGGACCGAGGTCCAGACTTTGAGAACACACTGCTTGTGTGGCTAAAAATCAGTGGTAATATTCTCGAAGTACAGACTTCTCATAGGTTCCACTCCTCCCTGTTTCCCTGCTATTGCCTTTATTTATGACTTGTTTTGGTAACTTGGCAGTACTTGGTTTCACTCTCTCTTTCACACTCTGATTGACTGAGTTTTAATATGAGGACTGACAGTGTAGTATGTAATTCAAGTCAGTGATAGATTTGCACACAAAATGCTCTTGGAAAATGATGCCTGGTGAAAGTAGATAAAGCTACTTTCCCTGCACAAATCAGATTGTTAAAGATTTTATGAGAATGGGGCTGAGGCTAAAATTATATAGCCAATAAAATTTTAGATTAGGGCTTTGAGAGCTGAAAACTGTTTCGATTTAAGTATATGACATAAACACTAACGCTACAACAACAACCCCCGGGTTTTACTGAGGTGTTTTTCCCAGCCACTGGATGTAATCTGTTAAGAGAAAGACGAGATAACACTTTGGGAACACAGAGCATAAAAAACCTGGTTTAGTGATCTTTGAGCTGTCAACTACATGGTGATATGTGCCCTTTAAAGTACCGCACAGTGCATGAACAGTTAAGGCAAAAGACAGACAGTCAGATATTAGCTTTGCAGTGGTCTTAATTTTAACCTCAGATAGAGGGGAGGGGATAGTGGGATGAGACAGTCGAGAGCACATGTCACATTCTCATTTGAATACTATCATGAATGAGGTGCTTCCCCAGGGTCCCTCCCTCTCTGTGCCTTTTGCCTACCTCTCCTCGTTCCCTCCTGATCTTTTGTTTGTTTCTGCCACCGTGACGTCACTGTCATACTCGCTGCCCCTCCGCTGCTCAACTTTTACAAAGCGCTGCTGGAAGTAGGTCAGATTTGATTAAATGACATTAAATTCTGCAGCTATTTCACTTGAATAAAGATAAAGCCTGAAGGGGTGATAGAGGTATTGTCGCTGCTGGCAATCAATATGTGTCAATTGCCTACAAATGCCAGGCCATGACGCAAGTTGTTTTGCACGTTTCTGTTTCTTTTTTTCTTTTTTTTTTACATCCTCTCTTTTCCTCTCTAGTTAACCGAGGGAGGCTAAATCCATGTGCTAAAAATAGCCGCTTGGAGGACTTTGATGGTCATATGTTGAGTCCAACTGTATTCAAAAGTAAACAATACTAGCAGGTCAACACACGCTGAAGCCTGGGTCACTTGGCCAACTACTTTTCAAAGGTCAAAATCAATACTTTTGTCTACATTATTGTTATTCCAAACCTTATAGAAAGAGATAGACAGCAGAATAATATTAAAACAGGACTTTTGTCATACCTCTTGTAGCATTGACAGAATATCATCCTTCTTGTTCTGAAGCTGCAAAAGAAGAGAGGAGAAACAGTGCTCAGTTTGATTTGGAAATAAGACTAGTCTACATCCATGCTAACGTAATGTTTACCATGTTCACCATCTTAGTTTAGCAATTTTGTTAACATTTACTAATTAGCACTAAATACAAAATACAACTGAGGCTGATGGGAATGTCATTCATTTTGCAGGTATTTGGTCATAAACTTAAGTATTGGACACTATTAGAATTTGGCCTGATGATGGCGCTGAAAATCACCAAAATTCTAGAGGAAACGACAGGGGGATCACCAAAGTCTTTAGGATATATCATCTAGGAACCATGAAGATCTGTACAAACCTTTGTGCTAATCCATCCTGTAGATGCAGAGATATTTGTTAGAATAAGTGAAAACGGGTGCTACTGGAAACGTCAGAGGAGCTCCTAAGTCATTAGAATTTACCCTCTAAGGACCTTGAATATCTGTAGCAGTTTTTGTGGCAATGCATCCAATAATGTCACAATATTTCACTGTGAACCACAAATGTCAACCTGCTTGTGGCTCTAGAGGAAAAGTCAGGGAATCTCCAAAGTCAGTAGGCTCCATCCTCTGGAGACCATGAATGACTCTACAAAATACCATGTCAGTCGAACCAATAGTTGCTGAGATAGTTCAGTCTGGACCAACCAACAAACCAACAATGCCATCCACAGAGCCATGTCGCCTGCATGGCAAAAAACAGAGGTACAATATGAGTTCTTTAAAAATAAAAATGAGTGCTCACCCTCTTCTTATAGTAAATCCTCCACTTGTGATACTCCTTAATCACCACCTCAATCCTTCGCTTCCAGTAGCTGCCCTCTAATACGATTGCCTGTTGACATGACGCAGAAATACCAAGCATAAATCATACAATACATGTCCAACCTCATCAGTGTACAATACAAAACTCATCCATGTGTTGTTATACTGTCCACTGAATCTGGAATAATGCGTAGTTGAAAAAGAATCCAGCCCGATTCCATTAAAAGTACATTCCCCTATGACACAAATCACTCACTTCAGGCTTTCGATGTGCATCAGCCTCCGAGCCCTCCAGTGGTGTGACAAACCCACACACCGGGCTCTTCCTCTTCTCCACATCTAAACACAGCAGGTACAGAACAACAAAATCAACCGATTTCTAGCTGTTTAAACAGGAAAAAAACATTTTATTGACTATGGTGTCTTAATGAATGCAAGTGGATTCCTGTTGAGCTCCTCATTTCTGTTTAGTCACTTAGTTGTTCTTCTCTTTTGATTTCTTGTCTAACAAGATCTGTTGCATTGGGCAGTAATGTCCTTCTTCATTATTATTGGCATTGTTATGTTGGCAGCAGAGAGAGGAGGTGAAGAGTGGTGGACTCACACTGAATGAACCAAGCTCTCCAGATGGCATTGTTCAGACGGATCTTATCTCTCCACAGCAACCGCAGACCCTTAAAAGACTTCCACTTGGGAGAGACTATCTTACCACTGCAAAAAAAAACAGTCAAAGTTTTGTCAAATTCTAAAAATATACAATTTGCTTCTGGAAAATGGGCAATGTTTAATGCACATTTTTCCTTCTGTTAAAAACAGTGAGAGAGGGACAGACATGCAGAAATGACTCTTTAGAATGGACCCAGTGGAAATAAGTCAGTAGCCTCACCGCCTCACCCCTGTCGGAAAACTGTCCAGATTTTGACTAATAGTGTCCAAACAGCTTATTCACCAGTACACTGCCAGGCTGTTTGCACTTTTTTTCCAGTGTCCCTCAGCCTGCTGAGTGCTGAGAAGAAGCCTCCTAATGTGAGGTGCTCAGGGAGTTGCTAGGAAGCCAAGGGGGGCTTTTAATGGAGCAACATCGCTGCCTGTCACACACTCCGAAACAGCCAAGACAGCATATTACAGAAAAAAAAAACTATTTGGAGAAGAATCTATTAGCACCAGTCTGGTTAATGACAAATACTGTGCAGCAGGGCAGTAGTTTGCACAATCACATAATACTGTATGTACTTTACATATAGCACTTAGATCAATTAAAAAAAACATTTTTTATTTACTTGCAGTAACCATGCCTGGCTCAGGGTTTATTGTGCAACTATCATCAAACTATAAAAAATACAAAAATTGGCACACAGTCACTGTTAGGCGAAATGTCTTTGAGCCAAAGGTTGATGGCAACTCATAAACAAATTGTTAAAGCAGGACTAAAGTTATATTTTCCCAAGCACACGTTTTAAAGAGAAAGACGTTCCTGCAAGAACAGGTTTGTGTGGGATATCTGTCACTCAGTTTAAATCAGAAAAAAGGAACAACAAACTGAATTTCAAAAATGCTTGTTCTTTAAACATGGCATTGAATAAAACTAAAATGCAAATTTGGATGTTATGTTACAATAACTTATCCTAAAATAAGCATGCTGTAAAGTCACAGCAACAAGCTAACTTTTTCTAAAAATAAGTCAGGGACATCATGTCAGGATCTTCTCTCCTTTCCCCTTAGTTACACTGTAATCCTTTCTAGTGCTGCCAATTAGAATCAAAGTCCACTTTTCAGTGAAGATTTTCCAAGCTGTTGCACAAGAGACTGCAAAATCCCTCTTCCAACACATCCATACACATTACAACCCAACCCTTCCTATCAGTTTTAAAGGGGAAACCTGTTGAAACACAGCCTATTTTTAAGTGGAGCAGTGGGCAATTTCCAGTGGGCGGTTAGCGGCTCATAAAAACATATGTAAATGATGAACTACAGCGGGGGATCACTGCAGGGGGAAAGAAATAGGCCTACCAATTATAGCCTGCAGGTTCATTTTTCAAAATAATTTACTTTTTAATATTTGGAGCACTATTTAATCAGAAAATGTCCATATGAAAATCACTCTGGTTTCTAAGATCTTATTATGATGCATGAGAGCTCCCAATAAGGCACCCAACTTATTTACAGATCTGTTACTGCAAATGAAAAGGAGCATAGCCAGAACTGAAGGCTGGAAATAAAAGACTTATTTATAGAGTGGAAAACTGCTCATTTTGAAGCAGCTAAACTGGTCTGAGGTGGGTTTATCCTCCTGCCCCTGACTAGATATTAGGGACCCACCTGTAGGCCAGGGACATGCAGTCAAACAGGCGGGTCAGAGTGGGGTCGATGCTCAGGCTCCCGGAGCTGAGCGGGCCGTACCGGTACGTCTGGCACCACGTCCTGTTCACCGTGTCAAAGTCATATCTCAGAGAGCCGCCGCTTTTCCTCCTGCGCGGCGCCGAGTCGCTGTGGGGCGACGACACCATGAAGTGACCGCTGTGGATGACCTGGGCGCAGGGGAAGGAGACGGCGGACGGTCCGGTACCGGCCACCCGAGCTGGTCCCCCCTCCGCCTCCGAGTCCGAGTCTGAGGAGACCTGGAGCTGGCTCTGTCCGGCTGAACAATCTCTCCCTTTGCCCGCCATGGTGCGTTTTCATTCAGTGTTGTTGACTGTCCGCCAAACGGTGAACTTTCTCCTCAACTGACTCCCCCTCCTGACCTGTTCTCTTCAGTTATCAACTGTTTCCCCAAAGTGCCGCCTGCAAACAGCAGTGAGGCCCCTCATCTGTCAGCTGAGACACGTCTCCCTCAACAGCAGCGCTCTGGACAACAATATGTGTGGACTGTTGTGCAAGAGCTTACTATCATTGTGTCAACTACCTATGGTGGTAAAGTCCTTCTTACCACCAATCAGAGGACGGTAATTATTAATAGACCAATCCTAATAGGACATATCATGATGATTATTATTATTGGGACTTATTGTGTCTCAAATCCTCAATATTGACTTTATACTTACTATGTAATACTTCAGGTTTATATTATATTTATATAAACACAGTGCAGTAATTGCATAGTGGTCTATTCTGAGCTATGATACCATTTCTAATTTCAGAGGTGGAAAGTAAGTACATTTACTCAAGTACTGTATTTGGAGGATAGGTTCACAAATGTTCAACTCTGTCTTAAAACAATAGTCAGGTGCCCATATGAACAATGAAACAGGTTTTGCTTGCTGTAATCATTCCTCCTGTACATACTGGATGTTAAGAGACCTCGACCTAATGTGCTTCCAATGGAAGTGATGGGGGACAAAATCCAGAGTCCTCCTTCTGTGTAAAAATGTATTCCAAGGTTTATTTGAACTTAATATGAGGCGTCAGCGGCATGACATGACAAATCAAGTGTGTATCTTCCAAAGTTAGTCTTTTTATTACAAAATGTCTTCTAGTGTCACCTTTTTGTCTGTGGGGAGTCCTCTCTCTGGACATCTCCCAGAGAACTATACTTGTCGCCTTCAAACTAGGGCCTCCCTGGGACTGAATGAAGAATTATCTATTAAACCCTTTTTAGAAGTAAGCTGGTTTTAATAGTAGCATTTTCTATATTTGTTTTTTCTGCCAGTGGATTGTTTCCTCTATTTTGATAAGTAAGGTAGTTAAGCTAAAATTGTTTAATATATTTATTTTGTATTTAATATATAAGTAAATATATAAGTATTTTGATGATTCCCCATGGTTGTTAAGGACTTCTCTGGGCTGATTATAGAATTTTCAAACCTGGACCTGATGAAGAGCCAATTTGGGCTCGAAACGTTGCACTCTTTCTAAATGTACTAACAAAAAATCGGTTTTAAAGGGAGCTTTCTACAGTGTTGAGTCCTTGTGAAACAGAAAGTATCTGCAAACTTTTGGACTTTGGACTTCTTTTTACTTTTACCCAAGAAGAACAGAGAAAATGCTGCAAATTTAGAGAAGACACTGGCGTGACTTAAGTATTTAAAATGTGCAGATTCCTGTGTTATCCTTATATAGAAATATTATATAAAATTATTTATTTTTGAAACATTAGCTTACACTTTAGGCCTGAAACCCATAAGTTAAAACTGTGTTAGTCTAAAATTAGGCTAAATTCACACCGGTATTTTTTATGTTGTAGTATTTTGCTGTGCTAATGCAATTTAGCCACTTGTGCATTTCAAACACCATCAGTAACATGGCCTGATTTACTTGGCATAAAAAAACCCCACATAAAATCATTCATTAATATCAAACTGTTTTATTGGACATTGATCTTCAATTCTCTGAAGACACGCTGATGTATGCCATTCAAATCTAGACTTTCACATGTTATGGTCCGACAGAGTCAAATCAATATTAGTCAACATGAACTCCCTTTGCCAAGCCAGCTAAGACTCAAAGCAGGATTGTCACTTTGTAAAACCAGAAGTGGTCACATACATTTACTGTAAGTGAGGGCTGATTTTGTAGACTGTTACACTGTTTTTTTTTTAGACTTTTTGTTTTGATTTCACATCTTGACAAACTGTCCCTTTACTGGCTTTAGTATAGTTGAACATTCACAAATACTGACTGCACCATATCAAACCACTGCAGTTAAAAACAGGCAGTCTACAATTGAGAGACATCTCTTTTAATGATGGTTTCTGCACATTGTCATGACCTGCATTATTTTCATATATTTAATTTAAACTACCTCCTTTAAGTTACAGAAAAATAAACTCACATTTTAACAAAGAGAACACATTTGCAGCAAAGTATTAATGTGACAACTGCCGGAGACATGGCTCACTGTCACAGACACTAAAAGTAACAATCAGTCTTCTTTAGAGTGCCAAGAATATCAATAAATCAATCAGTGGTGCAACATTTGCTTTAGTCTTACTGTATTTCCGCACCTCCAACTTTGCCAGGATGTGTATCAAAGAAAAGTGAAATTGATCTTATATCTAACATTAGTTACATTTGACAAAGCCTTGGAGGTCTTCCAGGAACTTGATGTACTCTTGATGCTCCATGGCGGTGCTCAGCTCCATCAGTTCATCAGCAAAGGTGTTGTCAACCCCTCGGTCAGCCAGGAAGTCCATCAGGTGGTCATACAGGGCCTGAAAAACAACACAGCAACCATCAGCTAAAATGACTCATGTTAAACACAGCCATCAGCAGCTTCCTCAACTGTTATGTGTATTAAGTTATTATTATTTCCCAACAAGTCCTCCAACATAAAACAACAGAATAGGTCATTTGTCAGTGCCTCCCAAAACGACATATACATGTGTAACGGACCTTCGTCGTCATGGTAACAATAATAAACATGTGGTTAATGTTGTGAAGCGGCTTCAGTTTGGTTAGGTTTAGGCACCAAAACCACAGAAAAGAAAATGGTTTGGGTTAAAATAAGAACGTTAGTAAGTTAAGTTTAGTAAGGTAAATTACGTCATGTGACTTACTAAAGTAACTTAACTTGCGTACTTGAGTTAAAAAAGTCAAGGTTGACTTTTGGTTTCACATGGGACACGAACAGCAGCCTCCTGGGTAAATGTCCTGTGTTGTTTGACCCAACCATCCACCCCAACCTCCTTCCTACGTGGACTTTGTCGCTCTTTATACTACCTCACTGGACGTCCACCTTTGCTCCCGTCATAATTACTATGGCCACTAGAGGTCGCCGTAAATACAAATGTAAATATGGGTCGTAATAAGCTACTGCACAGATGACCTATACAAACGTATTTTTGGGGAGGACAGTCTCTCATTTCCTGTTTATTGTCTCATATCTTACCCAGTCCAGAGAGTCTGTGTTGAGTGTATAGCTGGTCTCCTTCCAGTCTGAATCTCCCTCAGGCTGGAAACTGACCTCACGGATGGCAAAGATGTCGCTCTCCTCTTCTCCTTCACCGTGACTCATCTGCAAAATGCGAATCCAGCTTTTCTATTAAACTCAAAAACTTAACTGTCAGAGAGAAAGCTCAGAGACATGCCGCTGCTGTCAATGTTATCCATCTGATGTGTTCATTTCTGTATAAATGGATGCAGTCTATGCTTACCTCGTCTTCAGGAAAATGGCAGTCAAACACCAGGGAATGTTTTGAAGCCTGTTTTGTTACTTCAACAACAAAGTTGGGTGTAGACACAATTTCTGGCTGTAAAGAGAAACAGAATTATAGTTGTAATGTTCATATTTTAATGTGAACAGCTTTAATTAGTCATTTTCCAGACCAATGCATCTCTAAAACCATCTGGTTTGTTGTAACTCACCTCTTCTTCTGCTGACTTCTGCTGTCCTTGTTCTACCTCTTCCTCAAAGTTAGGAGGAATGCTGTTATTGACATTGAATGTGACAGTGACTCTGTAAGAAGAAGACAGATGAAGAGCGCATTAGTGTGCCCAAGTGTCAACACGGATAGGATTGGATAATCAAATGACGCCAGCCTTACTTTTCTCCAGTGACATTCCTCGTGAGTTTAGCCTCTGTGCCGTTCATCTCCAGTTCCCATCCTCCAGACATCTTAGGAAGGCTTTTGTTTTTCTCGATCTTCCTCTCCTCTTTGATTTCATCAGACAGGAAATCGCCAAATGCTTTGTCACCTGTTTAAAAAGGTACAACAGGTTATATAATTATAACTACATTTGTTTAGTGGAAAATCCAATCTGTCTTATTCTGCAGCTAGTGCAATGCAGGTTTCCTTAGCTCGGCTTTGCCCGGGTTACTGGATTGTAACTGCTTGCAGAAAGCTTTCAAGGCAACCTCCCCTCTCAATCTCCAGCTGGCATGCCTACAACAAGGCTACATTCAGGTTTCTATTTCCATCTATAAGTTTATCCCAAGAGCACTTATTCCCCTCTGACACCTTTAATGCGTAACTTTTCTCTGCGAGTCCTGATGTTAGCGTATGCCTTGCCAGTGTTTCATCATGGGTCACTACCACACAGTACACATAATACTACTAAGCTTTTGCTTTATTACCTTAATTCATTTTTGGACAATTGACTAAAGACGAAGAAACTTAACTGTCAACACTATAGGCTCAGACAGCAATATAATTAACTGTGTAAATGCAATATAAATATAATCGGATATCAAAGATGTTTCAAGTCACTTCTCATCAGTCTTCTAGTGAATGACCTTTAAACCTCAACCTGGAAACTCATCATGCTATTCCACATGTCAATACATACCACACAAAATGACAACTTTTTTGAACAAATGGTTTGTTTGTTTGTTTTTTAGTTTAACCGTTTTCTTTTTTACTGATTCTGGTGACGACCACTGAACGTATCTTTCAAGGTGAATGCTAAAGTTAGCTGTTTACAGTGAGAGGATGCAAAAGTAATTTTGTGAGTCGTAGGTGTGAGTGTTGGCTTCATTTCTGAGACAAAAGACCCAAACGAGTTGTGTTTAAGAGTTAGGTGTCTTCAGAAATGAGAAAAGTCACAATTAATTGAACACCAGTTTTGACATGAGGTCTTCTCTGAACAGCTAAGCGTGTTGCTCTCTCGCCATGCAATATTGCGTGATACGAGGCAAGCTAGCTAGCTTATCTAAGGACTTAAACGTGAAATATTACCTTCTGTGTGCAGTCCTCCACATCCACACGATAGTGAGGGATTCAACGCTTTTGAACTAAACAATTTTGGCCTGTATCCTGACGAGGCTCCGTTGTTATTTAGCATCCAGAGAGACCGGGTGAAGGGCCGGGTTGTTGCCGAACTTGGAGAGCGCAGTGTCGGGCAGCTGAGTGGCAGAGCTCGGGCTGTGGACGTGGTGGCTGAAGAAATGCGAACAGCGGCTCCCACCGCACGGACAACGGACTTTAGCATATCTGTATAGAAATATTAAGACGTGTAATGACAAGATAAATTCGTTTGACAGCTCACCACAACCGGCTAACTCCCACTTACTGCTACTTCTGGAAGCTCACAGAAAACACGTGTGGAAGGACACATTGACCTCTCATAACTATGACCTTTGCACCGGAAATACTACTTTTAATTTAAAGAAATAAAACAAAATGATGCATCTATCTTAAGAAAATCCCAAATACGACAATATTGGTATCATATGACTAACTAGTCTAATCTAATCTAATAAAGTCAATTATATTTTTTAACTGGTATAGGTAATGATGTCACAGCCTACCCAATAGCGCCCCTGTGGCTTTACATAGGTCATAGGTTTGTCTCTCTTCCTCTGAAACAACACCAGAGAATTTACATTAACCACTAGTCCACGACTCCCAGTGAAAAAAAAGGAAAAGCAGCATCTGTCCACAAGAGCGGAGAGGACATCTAAATAAGGTCAGCACCATCACAACAGGGATAGGCTGTCTCTCATATAATCAGACAACATCTGCTGCACCATCACATCCAAAATCCAGGATATAAAGTCAGTTTCTGGCTACAGTGGACATGTACATCCTGGAGGGAAGGGTTGCATCATTCCAAGGTAAGTATGTTTCAGCATAATCAGTTGCATCATTCATACATGATGCCCTGCTGCCAGAAGATGGAGCTGTTTTCGTACAACTAACCCAGGACTTTTCTTTTTAACAACATTTAATTACAACTACTGGATGGTTGCTCACCAGGTGTTGGTTCGTGCATTTCTGCATCTTTTAGGTTTTGTTTCACTTCCCCTCCTGAGTGCACAGAGCATCACCTGGTACATGTTACTTCCAAAGTAAGTTGTTCTTTGTCCTAATAAAAGAAATCAGTGAAATAAAGGTATCATTTGTCATCAGGTCATGGTAATATGATTTGTTGTAAACACTGAAAATACATCTCAGTTCTCTGTTCAATTCATCAATACACCACACTAAAGTATTAATTATCTGTTAATCTTATTTTGCATAATTTGGAAATGCGTCAATCTAAATATGACTAAATAACTGGCTAAAATTAGGAGGGATTTATTCTTTCTGTAACTTTTAATTCTTTCAGGTCTGATGTGATACAGCAACTCTTAAACAGACACTCACATATCTATGGGACTGTTACTGTGGAAAATTCCCCCTGGGCATCTGAATCTTTACTCTCCACATGTCGACTTGTTCTGTGGGACAGTGACTGGATTTTTATTACAAATTATACCATAGCGGTCATGTAAGACTGTAACAAATCATATTAAATAAACTCATAATAAACTCATCAAAGGCGTGCATTTAATCTTACAAACTTCATAACATGCAGATCTTAAATGGTCTACTTTTCCTTTGTAACTGAAAAATCATCTTATAAAGCACATGGGCAGCATGACCTGCAAGAGATTCAAACATTGAACATACAACCTCTGTGTAACATAGTCTGACGATTCTCTACAGCAAACCCCAGATGCATCTGGATTGTATTTTTAAAAGTTAGAAATTGTTTAGGTCATTTATTCAGGTTACAGTGTATATTGTACAATCCTGAGTCCAGCGTAAAAAAAAGACAACAGGAGCATCCATCCTATTCCTGAACAGGGTGATGATTCTACAAAGTATGAAAGACCTGAGTGATCAGATCGATAACTATAATCTCCATGCATTGCATACATTTGTTGTCAGCGTACATCTGTGCAGAGGTACAGAGTAACATAGAGTAGAACCTGGAGAATAAGGCATGCTGCTTCTCCTGATGTGCATGTGTTTGGGGAACTGGTGATACAATCAAAGATGTAAAAAAAAAAAAAAAAAAAAGGCATGCACAAGATAACAAGAAGAGAGCTGCATGTAGAGTAATCATCAAAGTGAAGTCATGTCACTGTGTAAAGACCTCATATTTTAACTCCAACTTTGGTGATTTTCGTGTTTTCTTGTAATTACATAACCTCATAGATTAAGACAAATCTACTATCCTTGCATATATAAAACCCTTTAAGACCACTTTGTATAAACCAAAAAAAAAACAAGGCTGCTTTCCTTAGCTACTGAAGCTAACATTTCAGAGGCAAACAAAATGGGATAAGTCAGGTAACTCGTCATTGTTATTCAAAACTATGCTGAAAAGATCAACCAGCAGCTGGTCTACTAAAGCTTTCTGCATGTTGTTGGGTAGGTGGCTTAACAATTAAGTGTAATATTTTGTGAAATTAACATATGGAGAGTAAGACTCTGATTTGATTTTAAAAAATGAACAGATAAATCATATCAGCCCAAGACCTTGCTTATTTGAACTGTGCTCCTGTGAGGTTATCTGGGCTGTTAAAATGCATGCAAATGTTCAAAGAATTGATGCATGACACCTCAAAAAGACTCTTTTTTTAGGTGTTAAAACATGTGGCCAAATGGCAAAGTGAAATACTATCAGGCAGAAGAAACACAGTTTATAAAATCTGAATGACAGTCTTACAGGAAGTCAACGTTGTGAGGCCTCAATATGCAGATTTCTGCTGCAGTGACACATGCCAAATGCTTGTCAACTGGGAGGTAGTGAAATCCAGAGAAGTTTACTACACAGAAAATGTTCTGTTCTGATTTGCACTTGTATGAAATCAATAAATGTCTTTATCCAAATTCAGCTTTGTAAAGAGAATACATTTCCCAGTGTTATTGTCACTGGGTGATTCAAGGAAGGTGTCCTTGCAGAGATTTACTTCAGTCCTGTTTCTCTGTTGGTTAGCTCTTTGTGGGTCGGAGTTTGCGGCCAAAGTACTCCGGTGCTGCGTCCAGCAGCCAGTCAGCATCCACCAAACACAGGTCTCTCATGTAGCAGCGGGAGGTGTGCAGCAGCTCATTGAAGACCACGTATGCTGGCTTGGCCTGGAAAAGGACGGAGGAGGGGTGGATGGCCACGGGCTGGTGGGTGTCCAGTGCTAAGTAGCTGCCGTCAGGTTGCAGCTCCGCGGCGTTGACGAACATCCCGTGGGCAAGGCAGCGGCGAACATTCCCCGTGTCCGCCCCACATGACTCCAGCTTCAAATTCAGCTGGTAAAATCAACAAGCAGAACAGTCATGTTAGCTCTAAATGGTGATTTACTGGTAGTCCATGTGTATTTAGTTATCAACAGGGTCAAATGGGCTGCTGTCTGTGCTGCTGGGATCCAAAACGAGACCTACTGTTCCACAACAACTGCTGACATAGAAACACGTGGTATCATGGCACTGCTGATATGGCAAATAAATAAAACTGACACTGACATCACTTTATCAATTTATCAGACTTCACACAGCTCCCTCTGGAGACACAAAAGGCTTCATAAAACCTTTTTCACATATGCAGTAGTACTCTCCAAGTCCTGGAAACAGACTTTGATGTGTAAAATCTGTGGAGTTCCCCTTTAAGATGCCAAACATGAACCACAACATCCCCGTCCGGCTGGAGACCTCTCTCCGCCTCTCTCAGTTGCAAAAGAGGTGAAATATAGCCTGTTTCAGCTTTTTAAGAGTAAAACTCAAGCACTTTCAAAGTACCTAAACCAAAAATTTCCAGACTCGATAAGCCTTTATCATGACATCTAAATTGTTACTATAAATGCAGTTGCAAAAAAATAAAGTTCACAGAATTCCTTTATACCAACAGCAATCATCTGAGAGCAGATGGTCATCCTCATGATGCGGAGCGGAGCAGAAAAACACCCCCTTTTCATTTCGGAGCCCATGTCTGTCAATCTAGCTCCAGTCTGCTCCGCTCCGCCTCTGGTGTGAGACGCCAGTAGGCAACAAACAAATATGACAATGGGATTGTTTCATTTGAAATATTAAAAGAGTTTTGCTTTACATGAGTGATTGTGTAGATGAAACACTAGATTATGTTGAAATTCAAGCATTTTTCAAGGAGTTTATTAGAATTCAAGCCTATTCCTAACCTAACCTAACCTAACGGTTAAAGTTAGGCATTTCAGGCGATATTGCCCAGCCCTACACATACACAGTATTCATAAGGATTTTCAGATGTGTACCTTAAGGCAGATGTCTTTGAGTTGCGCCTGGACCTCTTTCACCAGACCCATGTTCCTGCTGTTGACAAAGTTCTCCCGACACCACTCCTTTAACAGTAGACATGTAACAGATTATGAGGGAGCTCAGCAACATCATTTGATTTCTGGATTTTGATTAGTCACACACATTTGCTTCGCCTGCTCATCCAGCTTTACTCACCTTATTACCGCTGACTTTCTTGAACGCTCTGTAAATGTTGAGCAGTGTCATGTGGTCTCCTTCGCTGGAGCTGAACTTCTTGCGCGCAGCGAGCACTTCTTCCCGCCGGGCAGGAGGGTTGTACAGCACAGTGTCCACTGACAGCAGAGATACTATGCTCAAAACCTCCTCAGAACAGGAGTAGTCGGGCGACAGCAAGATGGTCTGTGAGACGGAGCAAACAAGGCATCTTTGCTATGCGTGTGACCCATGTGGCCTACAGGCTGTCACTTTTTGTCAGAACCCCTATATCTATTTGTGTAATGCTATGCATTTTACAGCGCTTTTTTTTTTTTTTACCTTTGCATATCTAGGCTCCAGAGGGAAGCTTGCCATCTTCTTTCCCAGAGCAGTGAGGAAAACCTGCCCCTCCTTCCTCTCTACAGCCCCCAGCAGCTCTAGATGCTCCACAGCAGAACGAACGGCCTCTGGGATAAACACAGAATGTTACTACGACCTACCAGCACTGATGGACGACCAGAGGCTCACAGTGATTCATGATCAATAGCATCTTACCTGGAGAGGGCTTGGACATGAAATCAAAATTCATCACGTCTGGAATCCCCAGAGCCATGAGCTGTAGCATCACACCGGCTAAGTTACACCTGCAGCACACACACACACACACACAGGAAAAGAAACAGAAGAAGAGGCCATTCAATTACACTGACCTAAATAAATCAACATCTGGGAGAGATTCCTGCAGATCAGCACATACTGAGCTTTATCATCGGTACGAAGAAAAGAGGAGTCCTACGGTACCTCTGGATCTCCGGCACAGTCATGGGGATGAGGTTGTCAAATTCCTGCTCAGTGTAGAGACGATAGCAGGAGCCAGAGTCCTCCCTGCCAGCCCGGCCTGCTCGCTGCCACGCCTGGGCTTTAGAAACCCGCTGCACTGCCAGCACCTCCAGCCCGCTGTCTGAGAGTCACACAACACATGTACAATAAGAAAAAAATAACCACACACACAACACACTATTTGTGTTATAAATACAATGCATTTTTGCTGGGGTTTTTTTTGCTACAGTTAGAAGAGGGATCCGATTTTAAACACTGGGTCTCAAAAAGTGTTAGTATATGAATTGAAATGAATGGAAGTGTAGTTACAACCAGGTAATCATATAAATTTGGACGGCTCAATTCTTTAAAGAATGGTAGCAGTTTGTATCACTTTTATATGCTGGCTACTGTCAGAGGTGGAGGAAGTACTTAGATCATTTACTTAATTAAAAGTACCAATACAATAATATAAAATTACTCCATTACATATAAAAGTCCTGCATTTAAAATCTTACTTAAGTAAAAGTACATATGTATTATCAGCAAAATAGACTTAATGTATGAAAAGTAAAAGTACTTGTTCTGCATACAACTGGCCCCTGTGACTGATATATTTATTATATATGACATTATTAGATTGTTAATACTGATGCATTAATGTGTAAGCAGCGTTTTACTGTTGTAGCTGGTTGAGGTGGAGCTAGTTTTAACTACTTTATATACAGTTAGCTAGTTTAGTCCGGTGGTTCCCATGTTCGGCTTCACAAATTTGTATTAAAATTTTCTCTAGTCTAGTCTTTGCTTTTTTTTTGCAAAGTATTAGACATGTTTAACTCTTAAGGCCTTAAATGGTTATTTAAATGAAACCACCTGAGATGTTTAGAGAGGAAATGTCTCATCTTAAATGTGACAAGGGGCCCCAACTAGTCACTGCTTTTTTGAAAGGGGTAAAAAGTAAAATAGGTTGGAAATCACTGGTTTAATCTGTAATGGGGCATTTTATTTTATAAGTAACTAGTCACTGTAACTGTCAGATAATAGCAAAAAAGTACAATATTTGCCCCTAATATGTAGCGGAGTAGAAGTATAAAGTAACATTAAAGTACAAGTACCTCAAAATTGTACTAAAATACAGTACTTGAGTAAATGTACTTAGTTACTTTCCACCACTGGCTACTGTGGACCTCCCAAAAGAAATAATGACCTGGCTGTGATTAAAACTTGGTTGCCTCTTTGTCTGTGATTAATAAAGGCACTAGTTATTATTATGTGTTTCACGATTTATGTCAATACAACGCTGTGTTAAAGTTAATACTGAATGTGTGTGTGTGAAGACTGAATGATCTAACCAGGATTGAAACGTTTGGCCTTCACCATCCCCGTGTCTATGACGTATTTGATCCCAGAGATTGTGACTGACGTCTCGGCAATGTTGGTTGAGAGGATGACCTTTCTACACCCCTAAAAAGGTAGAAAGGACAACATTCTGTATGAAGTATACAATAACATAACATAATTAGATTTTTATGCATACATATAGCTTTGCAATGACAAGAAGGCACTTCTTCTGCCTATAAAGTAGCAGTAAAGCAAAAACAGAGCCAGACTTCTCTTAAACAGATACACAGTTGAGAACAGCAGTGCACAGATTTCATATATTCTAACCGTGTTTCCACCCAAAGTATGAAGAACCTTTAGTCCCAGGAACTACTTTTCAAGGAACTAAAAGTTCCTCCAAAGGTTCCTAGTCCCTGGGGAAAGATCCTGCGGTGGAAACTCGGCTTCTGTCTGAAACCAATGTGGCTATTTTTTCACAAACATGTCCCCTTGTCTCCACCGCTAACTCCTGCATGTTTACTGTTGCCTTTACCTTTGGAGCGGGCTGGAAGACCCTGAGCTGCTGTGCCGGGGGCAGCGACGCGTACAAAGGGATAACCACCATGGGACCACAGCCATCAGGCAGATGCTTGGCGATGTCCCGGCATGTCCTCGCCAGTGCCTCGATCTCCTCCTGACCCGTCATGAAGACTAAGATATCATGGGACGGAGGAGCCTCCTGTGCGCAAACAACAAGACCATGTTCTGTCACGGTGTCAAGAAGAATCATCACAGTGCATGAACACACACCCAGGAGAGCTGTTTACTCACAGGGTTGTGCTTCTTACAATGCTAAAGGAAAGAGAGTCTATTTTTTGGCTTTGATTTAAATTAGAATGAGTGCTTAAATGAGAAAATTCATTTTTATATTCAACTGCAATAAAAACACAATACATTAGAAGAGCTAAGACATCACTAACCCAGTACAACATTTAATACAAGAGTTTTTTTTTTCTCTCCACAAACATTGACGACTACCTGATGGATCTGGAAGACAGAGACGAGTGCAGCCTGCAGATAGTCTGACTGGGGCTGCTTGGTGTAGTAGATCTGAATGGGATGCTGCCTGCCCTCCAGGTAGAGTACAGGTGACTTGTTGAAGTACTCAGAGAACAAATCCACATCCATCGTGGCTGACATCACTATGACCTGTGCAGGTTACACAAAAGAAAGAAGCTGCACTTTGGGAAAATGCTTAAACAGATCAACACAGAAGAAGCAGAAAATTAGCTTATAGAAATGAATGTAGAGCAAGCTTTTTATCTCAAGAGCGGATGCAGTGAAGGGATTAGCCCAATGTTTTCTATGAACCTCAAACATCTTATTGAAGCCAGGACGGCTGGATGTGTCCTCCTACCTTCAGGGGAATCTTATTAAGTTCCCTGCGCCTGCGTTGAGCAGTCTTAACCACGCCGAACAGCACATCAGTGTGCACGGTGCGCTCATGAGCTTCATCCAGGACCACCACAGTGTAGCGCAGCAGTAAGGGGTCTCCGATGGCCTCACGCAGAAGCATGCCATCTGTCATGAACTTCAGCTTTGTCTCAGAGGACGTGACATCCTCAAAGCGCACCGTGTAACCAACCTGAAAAGAGGTTTGTTGATTTACTACAAACAGCCCAGTAAAGACTTCACCTGATGACTTCACTGATTCTACTATATCGAGTTAAATATCCATCGTGTTGATGGTAGCAACCAAACAGGAAATATTCATTCAACATATTAGTATTGTGCCACAGAATTGTTTATTACAACAACATACACACAATAAAGATTATTATGCTGTTGATTAAAGGTTTCCTGTGGAGTGTTTGACCTCTAGTAGTGCTAGCAAGCTGTTTTTCTATGAGTGGGTCCCCATTTGTTTATCTTAAGTGTGCGGCACAAAGACGCACACGCATGAGGGTGACGCATTACAAATTCCAGCCAATGATTTAACACTATTCCACTGACACAGGTGACGGTAATGCACCAAGAAACGTAGGGAAAGCACCAACAAAGGCAGGGAAGAAGAAGACTGCAAGCTAGTAAACATAGATGAAAACAATACAGGATGTTCAAATGTTCAAAATTAATGTAAACATAACTTTTGTTTGTTTGGTTTTTTTGGCAAGAAAACCCCACAGGGCACCTTTAAGCCTATGTTTTAAAGACTAGGATAAGTAGGTATGTGGAACATCTGTCTTTGTGCATACCAGCTTGCCAAGCTGAGTCCTCTTCTCCTCTGCCACCCTTCCTGCCAGTGAGATTGCAGCAACTCGACGGGGCTGAGTGATGGCAATGATGCCCTGTCGCCCGATGCCGGCCTCATACAGATACTGAGGGATCTGAGTGGTCTTCCCAGAGCCAGTCTCCCCTGATGCATGAGAAGAGAATGGGTCAAGTTAGAAATAGTTAATACACTATAAAACTGTAAAGTAGAAATGACATTTTCTGAGCAAGATGTTCACTTAGATGTGCTACAACTCACTTATTTAGTTGGAAAAAGAATTCAGGCTATAACAATTACTTAAATAGGGTTTACTGCTGTGAATCAGACAGACATGTGTTGAAATTTACAAATTAAAAGCAGAGCTGTACAATATTACAGAGCTGACAACATCATTCTATTTCAGAGTGGATCTTCCCTTTAATTGAGTCGCACATCAGCAGCTAACGTTGAAGCAGTATTAGCTAACTGTAGCTGTGAGCATGTTACCTATGAGAATAGCATTGTGAAGCTGTCTCAGTTGGTTCAGTAGCTGAGGTTTCGCCTGGTAGATTGGAAGCTGTTTCCTTTGGACGTCTATTGGAGTGGTTGCATTTCCCTTTCTAGGCAGCAGCATTCCAGGTTTATTCTTATCGAGACGGAAAAAAACAGACCCCGGCTTGAATTTTTTAGCCGGAGGAGGGTCGGGATCGTGGGGCATGGTCTAGAAAAAGTGACTCCGTCAGCAAAACCTTTGCGGCTCTTTATTGAGATTGTTTTAATATCAAAGAGAAACAAAAAAAGTGTTTTTTCATGCTCACTGACAGACAGGCAAGCGTCACTGCGGATGTTTTGCTACCTCTGCAAAAACGTCCCCACGTGGTAAAATTCGGCGCAGATGTTTGACGTCACAGGTTCGTTGTGAAATTTCACCCGAGTAAGGACTGTCAGGTACATTCACAGGGTGATTGCAATGTTATTACTATATTAGCTTCTGAAATATTACTCATCTATCTTAACCATCTTCTATGGAAGATTTAAAATCCCTAAATAAAAACTAATTACATAAAGAAATAAAGTGAAATGCAATGTATTTCCTTTTTATGTATGCATTTACTGTGTCATAATTAAATGAAAAACATATTTTAAAATGACAATTATTTAACTTATGTCTTTAATAACTGAATGAATTGTTTGTCATTGTGACATTCATTTTCCATGCCACGTTAAAATCAAATCACAACATTGAAAGTGAAAAGGTGAATTGCATTTCAGTGTTGTCCAGCAGAGGACAGCATAGACCTGCCAGTTCTTAATGCAAAGCACTGTCATTAGTTTCATGATGAGGCGCAAGCAAGCCCCGAGGAACGGAGCGCGACTGTGAAGCGATGTTGGCTTAGTGACCGAACGAGGTATTGCACCTTGTGGGATCATCATGTGACGCACACTGGCCCAAAGAGCATTTCCCCCATACACAATCATTGAAAAATTAGCATTTGTAAAACGGTAAATATATATTTTTTCTGAGCATCACAAACCCCCCGGAAATTACTCTTTTTCTTATCAGCATTGGATCCATTCAGTCCAACAAACATTTTGAAAGTCTAGAGGAGCCCTATGATTAAAGAGGTACTGTACACTTAAACGTGTTTTTTGAGCTGTAAACTAAATTATATGACTGTACTGTGATGAAACACATCAATGCTGGTGTTAATATTGACAGTTCTTACCAAATGTATACAAATCTGCATTTCATGGATTAAAAATGGCTCAACACACCATCTACTGTTTAAAATCAGCCCTGAACCTGCGAGGCCAATGCTGACATAGAGTCAACTGGTTGGGACCTGTCTACGTCATGAAATTTATATATAAAAGACTCTTAATCAGTGTCAGTCAGTCTCCCCCCTCCTGACCCACACACTATGTAGCCACAAGGCCACACCTCCTACAGGTGTTGTTCCCTTGCTAGTTGCTTTTTGAAAAATTTGCTGGAAGAGAGGGTTCTAGCAGAATCTGAGGATGCAGTTACACTTTAAATTATTTTATCCCGTCCATTCACATGTGCACAGAGCCAGCAGGGAGTCGTTTTTTGAGTATCCTAAAAATTTTAGGCTCTTGAGCTCTACAGACAGTGAAATGATGTTCTCATGTTCTTCTTTAATTAATAGGAATTAGACATTCATCACCCTCTCCTGCCCCTGGTCAGTGAGTTCTACAACTAACAGTTCTAATTTTAAGCAATTACATTGGAGCCAGGGGGAAGAAAATGTCCTCAAATAGCTCAGTATAAAACTTTCCCTCTATAATGGTCCAGGCAGTGCAGCTCACGCCTACATAGCATCATACGACCATGGCAGGAAGACTTAGTAGACGTTTAAGGAAACAGTTCAAGCACCAACATGTTATTGATAGAAGGACAGCTTATTTAGAAATACACAGGAAATTGTGCAATGCTTTGTAACTTGGTGCCCACAAACAGTAGAAATGGTTTGTTTCAGAGGAATTGTGATCCATAATGTGACTGACATATTGTTGGGTCAGTCCCAAAAGGTGAATCAATATACAGTATATTAAATTTCTCCTTTCAGGAAATGAAAGGCTTGGTATTTCTTTGAGAGACAGTTTATGTCCTGACTGGATTGTCTGTGTTGAAGTGCTGCTGTACACGAAAGAGGATGTTCACCCATTGTCGAAAGACTTGCTGCAGCATATCACAAGTTGTTGTAATAATGAACTACTCCATCAAACCTCCATGTTTCAACATTGCTTCCAGCTAACATCTCTTTTCTCATGGTGTTATTGTGCGTGTGACAAAATGAAAGCCTGCGTGACTCTTTCATTTGTCCTTCACTGACTACGTTGTCCCTGTGCTGACCTGCATCTTATAATTATTTAATGTTCTGTTTCTTCCACATACTTGAACAGCTACACTTCCCATTGCTGTTCAATGCTTCAGTTTGTCCAATTTACTTACTTCCTTACTGAAATCCCATACACTGTCAATAGCCCCTTTAAAAAATGTCCACATTTTGCCCACAGTGAGGTCTGTGGAAATTCCATTGACCCCCACTGTATTAGGGTGGAGGCAGAAATCTCAGAGACATAGGCTATATCTCAAAACCCGGACAAATAAAACCAAAACTTGCATTAAAGCTGCAGCATTTTATAGCGCTGGCACCTGCCTGCCTTACATTGGCTTACCTCCAGCTGGTCGTTGAAACCAGCAGTGGTGAGCATGTTAGCATGCTGACATTAGCATTTAGCTCCAAGCACCATTGTGCATTTGTACAGCCTCACAGAGGTGCTAGCATGGCTATAGACTCTAAGTCTTGTTTCTTCACAGAGAATCATTTATCTCCCAGTGTCCCTTTAAAAATAGCAGTTTGTGCCAATTAACACACATTACATTGTTTCTACTAGAGCATTTTAGGTTACTATTTAGATTGTAATACAGCCCCTTTTTTGCAATCCTTGCAAAATCCTGCCAATCCTGCCAAATCCTTGCAATCCTAACAAATTCTAGGCATCGCCATTTGGTGGCGATTTCCAATGTATATTAACTTGTCTTTTGAAAATAGGCTTTAACCAGATTTAGATTTGGATTTTAAACATGATTCCAAAATAAGATGTCCCATTTGCTAATCTCTGGAGATTAGAAAGCACTGCACATAAGTGAGAAAAACATTTTCCACATGGGAAACCTTTTATGTCAAAAATTCAGACTGAAATGGAATGATTCACTTTTATTCTAATTATTTGTTTGCCCCTTCCTTTCCTCTGAGAATGAAGATTAGAAATGCAAAGCACCTCACAGTATATGAAAGGAGAGAGAGTGAATTGTTGAGTGGGGTGAGAAACCCAAACAGTTTCTCTGTGTGCCCCCACACAAAATGATGATAAAACATAAGAAGGCTTAATGTCTGCAACTGGTGACATGAGAGTAGGCAAACAAGCTGAACTGCATACACACTGTGTGTTTGTGCTGAGCTTATGTGGTTTCTGTCTCTGCCCGGCAGGAAGAGAGTGTCAGTGGAAATGATAAGGTTTGAGTGCACAGAGAAAGGAGGAGGTCCGGTCCTTGTGTGGCAGCTGTTGAGTTATTTGAACGTGTCACCAAGTCAAGAATGAATTCCAAAAAAGGCTTTTCACGCATTTTGTATGCAAAAAAAAAAGGAGAAGAGAGAGGCAATGAAAAGCCAGGGGATGCATTGATGTGAATGGGAAGATGCACAAATGTGACTGACTGAAAAGAGAGTGACCCTGTGCAGGGAGAGAGAGAGAGAGAGAGAGAGAGAGAGAGAAAGAGAGAGAGAGAGGTGGGAGGGAGGAAGTCCTACACTTCAGGACTTCTCATGAAGCGCGTCAGACGTTGCTTATGAGAAGAGGCAGAGGACCTCCGCCACTAGTGAGGAACAAGGCAGAGGTGTGGAGTCTGGGTGTTTATATGCAAGTGGGGTGAAGAGAGAGACCCTCCTCTCTGTGGGTCAGCCGATGAGAGAAGATGAAGAGCCAAATCACCAACGCCCTCTCCGACTTCTTCTTTGAGTATGAGACCCCCCGCCAGGTGCTGGTGAGGAACAGGAGGGTGGGAGTGGTGTGCCGTCTGATCCAGCTGGGGGTCCTGGCTTACATCATCGGGTAAGACCCACACATTCATCCTTTTTCAGAGGGGCAACAGGTAGACGAGAGAGGGTTTGCATTGTCTTGCATGTCTCAGCTTGCTTGCAGTGACACAATCTGATGCTAAATGACCTCTTGGAGTGACCCTGCAAATTTCAACAACTTTAGTTTTTTTTGCTGGCTTGGTTGTTTAGAGTTACATAACCCTGATGTCTTAATTTTGCACTGCATGTACTGATAAAATTGTTATAAAAAAACATCTTATTTGGCTTCTGGAGGGTGCCACCAAGGGTCAGAGATATATACTGTAATTTGCCAGGTATAGTGTTGACACAGCAAATAGGCAAACAGACAGCTGATTGTGACGGCAGAAAGGGTATGGTACAGTGAGATCAGAGGACAGATCTTGTCTGCCCTTCTCAAGTTGAGACAAAAAATACAGCATGCTTGTTAACTTGTGCATACTATCTCCACACACTTGCTTGGACATGTCATTCCATGGAAATTCACTCTGAGCAAGGGGAGCTGTGTGTGTTTGAAAATTACTCATGGACTGTTTGTGTGTGTGTGTGTGTGTGTGTGTGTGTGTGTGTGTGTGTGTGTG